>CM055126.1:98219561-98222061 GCA_029206835.1 Rana muscosa
GAGAGAGCGATAGAGCGAGAGAGAGCGATAGAGCGAGAGAGAGCGATAGAGCGAGATAGAGAGAGAGAGAGAGCGATAGAGAGAGAGAGAGCGATAGAGAGAGAGAGAGAGCGATAGAGAGAGAGAGCGATAGAGAGAGAGAGCGATAGAGAGAGAGAGAGCGATAGAGAGAGAGAGAGCGATAGAGAGAGAGAGAGCGATAGAGAGAGCGATAGAGAGAGAGAGCGATAGAGAGAGCGATAGAGAGAGAGAGCGATAGAGAGAGAGAGCGATAGAGAGAGAGAGAGCGATAGAGAGAGAGAGAGCGATAGAGAGAGAGAGCGATAGAGCGAGAGAGAGCGATAGAGCGAGAGAGAGCGATAGAGCGAGATAGAGAGAGAGAGAGAGCGATAGAGAGAGAGAGAGCGATAGAGAGAGAGAGAGCGATAGAGAGAGAGAGCGATAGAGAGAGAGAGAGCGATAGAGAGAGAGAGCGATAGAGAGAGAGAGCGATAGAGAGAGAGAGAGAGAGCGATAGAGAGAGAGAGAGAGCGATAGAGAGAGAGAGCGATAGAGAGAGAGAGAGAGCGATAGAGAGAGAGAGCGATAGAGAGAGAGAGAGAGCGATAGAGAGAGAGAGAGAGCGATAGAGAGAGAGAGAGAGCGATAGAGAGAGAGAGAGCGATAGAGAGAGAGAGAGCGATAGAGAGAGCGATAGAGAGAGCGATAGAGAGAGCGATAGAGAGAGCGATAGAGAGAGCGATAGAGAGAGAGAGAGAGCGATAGAGAGAGCGATAGAGAGAGAGAGCGATAGAGAGCGATAGAGAGCGATAGAGAGATAGAGAGCGATAGAGAGAGCGAGAGAGCGATAGAGAGAGCGAGAGAGCGATAGAGAGCGATAGAGAGAGATAGAGAGCGATAGAGAGCGATAGAGAGAGAGAGCGATAGAGAGAGAGAGAGCGATAGAGAGAGCGATAGAGAGCGATAGAGAGAGAGAGAGCGATAGAGAGAGCGATAGAGAGAGATAGAGAGCGATAGAGAGAGCGATAGAGAGAGAGAGAGAGCGATAGAGAGAGCGATAGAGAGAGAGAGAGCGATAGAGAGAGCGATAGAGAGCGATAGAGAGAGCGATAGAGAGAGAGAGAGCGATAGAGAGAGCGATAGAGAGAGCGATAGAGAGAGCGATAGAGAGAGCGATAGAGAGAGCGATAGAGAGAGCGATAGAGAGAGCGATAGAGAGAGAGAGAGCGATAGAGAGAGAGAGAGAGAGAGAGAGCGATAGAGAGAGCGATAGAGAGAGATAGAGAGCGATAGAGAGAGCGATAGAGAGAGAGAGAGAGCGATAGAGAGAGCGATAGAGCGATAGAGAGAGCGATAGAGAGAGAGAGAGAGCGATAGAGAGAGCGATAGAGAGAGAGAGAGAGCGATAGAGAGAGCGATAGAGAGAGAGAGAGAGCGATAGAGAGAGCGATAGAGAGAGCGATAGAGAGAGCGATAGAGAGCGATAGAGAGCGATAGAGAGAGAGAGAGCGATAGAGAGAGCGAGAGAGCGATAGAGAGAGCGAGAGAGCGATAGAGAGAGCGATAGAGAGAGCGAGAGAGCGATAGAGCGATAGAGAGAGCGAGAGAGCGATAGAGAGAGCGAGAGAGCGATAGAGAGCGATAGAGAGAGAGAGAGAGCGATAGAGAGAGAGCGATAGAGAGAGCGATAGAGAGAGCGATAGAGAGAGCGATAGAGAGAGAGAGAGCGATAGAGAGAGCGATAGAGAGAGAGAGAGAGCGATAGAGAGATAGAGAGCGATAGAGAGAGCGAGAGAGCGATAGAGAGAGCGAGAGAGCGATAGAGAGCGATAGAGAGAGATAGAGAGCGATAGAGAGCGATAGAGAGAGAGCGATAGAGAGAGAGAGAGAGCGATAGAGAGAGCGATAGAGAGCGATAGAGAGAGAGCGATAGAGAGAGCGATAGAGAGAGAGAGAGCGATAGAGAGAGCGATAGAGAGAGAGAGAGAGCGATAGAGAGAGAGATAGAGAGCGATAGAGAGAGAGATAGAGAGCGATAGAGAGAGCGATAGAGAGAGCGATAGAGAGAGAGAGCGATAGAGAGAGCGATAGAGAGAGAGAGAGAGAGCGATAGAGAGAGCGATAGAGAGAGAGAGCGATAGAGAGAGCGATAGAGAGAGCGATAGAGAGAGCGATAGAGAGCGATAGAGAGAGCGATAGAGAGAGCGATAGAGAGAGCGATAGAGAGCGATAGAGAGCGATAGAGAGCGAGAGCGATAGAGAGAGCGATAGAGAGAGCGATAGAGAGCGATAGAGAGAGATAGAGAGCGATAGAGAGAGAGAGCGATAGAGAGAGAGAGAGAGCGATAGAGAGAGAGAGAGCGATAGAGAGAGAGCGATAGAGAGCGATAGAGAGAGAGAGAGAGCGATAGAGAGAGCGATAGAGAGAGCGATAGAGAGAGCGATAGAGAGAGCGATAGAGCGCGATAGAGAGCGATAGAGAGAGCGATAGAGAGCGAGA
>CM055126.1:98234561-98529561 GCA_029206835.1 Rana muscosa
AATTTGAAAAAAAAATTCGATGTCCCGCGGCCCCCCCCCCCTCAACAATTTTTCTGTGGACGAATGTTAAAAATTCGATGCCTATCACCCCCCCCCCCCCCGCTCAACAACGTTCGTTCTTAGACAGGTATCTGCTCCCCCCTGAAAAGTGCCAAATGTGACACCGTAGGGGGGGGTGGGAGTAATCCGGATAGCGGAGGTTCCATTTTTGTGTGGACCTCCACTATGAAGCAGTGAATTACATTGCTATAAGCAAGCATTTTACTGATTGAAACCGATTCATTGTTTGTTTTGTTGTGACTATTCAAAGCTAATCACATGATACAGATGGGCTTTGGTTGGCCCTGTCTGTACCATGTGATTAAATTGACCAACTACAGCTAGCAACACAATGGATGGCATGAAAGGAAGCCATCCATAGTGTACAACTGTCATATGACCTGCTGCGATTGGGAGTGGCAGTCACATGGTACTGGCAGCGAGCCGGTACACTGATCAGTCATCAGGTGTGTCCCATGGACACAGCCGTTGACCGATTGCACCACTGCACGGCGCTTGCTGACAGGAAATCACAAGACATCCATTCAGGATGGGAAAGCACCCGCCCGGTTGTCATTCTGCTATAGGCTGGGCAGGAAGGTGTTAAGGGGGCTCTGTTTTGTACTGGCAACTTATGCCCATTGTGAAGGGCAAAGCAAGGAAAGGGGTTATCTCCACAGGGGTCTTCAAAACCTAGGCTCCGAACCTGTAAAGCCATGCAAAATTTCAGGTAAGCCCCACATTTTCCCACCAAGATCTGGGTACAGGAGAGTCCACTAATCAAAAGAACCACAGTGGCTATGGTGCAGTCAAATGAAGAAATCCAGAGAGAGCAAGAGCCTCAATGGAAGACTTTCCTCAGTAGAGACAGGAGGTCCATCACGCAAAGTAACTAATCTGAGGCTAGTTGGGTGTAGTCATACGAGATGTCCCTGCAGTCTGTCAATGTTCAATCACCTGAAGCTAGCTGCATGTAATCCAGTTATGATGATTTAGGGATTAAAATGTTTTTATTGATAATATAAACAGCGAAACAATAACATGACTGATATATCAAGTAAAGTAATGTAATGTGGAAACGAGCAGATCAAATGGCCATCGCCCACAGCGGCACCTGTGCCCTACATCAGCATAAGCATAAAGAAATACATATTATAAATCGAACAATAAATATTCCAGGGAGAAAAAAGAGAGAGGAAGGAAAAAAGCAAGAAGAAAATAAGGGGTTGGAAGAGGGGGAAAGAAGAAAGGGAATCTGTCGGGAAAGTATGAACTTAACTCATGAAGGTCATCATCATACATGGAGAACAATTCAAGGCAGAGTTTGAGCCGAGCCTGAGGGGGTGGGGAGCATGGCAGCTAGAGTATCGGACGAGGAGAAGCGCAGCCAGACAGACCACAGGACTTTGTTTATCGTAGGTATTATTGTCAAGCGCCAGCATCTCCTCCATTCTCATAATATCGTTCATGGTGAAAACCCAGAGGGACAATGGAGGAGTTGTGGTGGTTTTTCAAAAAAGCGTGATGAGTTGTTGAGCCGCAGACAAGAAGAAGCGGAAGAGACATAATTTCTGGGAGGCTATCGAGCCCGGCAACATAGAGAGGAGGGCGATCTCTGGAGAGTGTTGTAAAGAGTCCTCATAAATGACATTGTAGACCTAAAATACCTGGTTCCAGAAGGGTCGAATCCATTCACACTCCCACCAGACGTGAAGATAAGTGCCCGTGGCTGCACTGCATCGCCAGCAAGGACGACGGGTAGATGGGAACATTTTATGGAGTAGAGGGGTCTCTGTACCATCTGGAAAGAATTTTGAAATTCTTCTCCTGAGAGTAATAGAGGATTTGTGTGTGAAGTGGAACGCCGTCTGCCAATCTGCTCTAGAGAGGCTCTTTTCCAAGTCCGCCGACCACATCCTGGTGTAAGGGGGCAGGTCATCCTGTGTAAGGGCTTGTATTAAGCTATAGACGGAGGAGAGTAGATGTCTGGGCAAATCATGGAGAGAGCATAAACGTTCAAATTCCGAGAGCGGGCGATGAATTTGGGAGGAAAGAAACAGGTGTTTTGTAAAGGATGCCAAGTGGAGGGCGATGAGCCAGTCGCGTGTGTCCGCAGGGAAGATCGGGGTCCCCGCTTCTTGATGGATGAAGATGTGGGCCTGAGGCCAGGAGGAGCGGTGAAATGAACCTAAGGCAGGGACCCGATGCCCTGGGGAAGGGCTGGATTATCAAATAGGGGGGATAGAGGGGAAGCATCTGAGGAGAGGACCTCACATAGTCCTCGCCAGTACCAGAAATGTAAGGACAGCAGTAGTTAGGGGCGAAGCACAGGATAGGCTGGAGAAATGATCTTTATAGCCCCACAGAAGGGCACGGGGGTCCAGCGAGGCCAGGTCCTGTTCGACCATTACGGAGGCTTTCTGGAGAGGGCGTCGGCACCATTCCAGTGTCTTTGGAGAAAACAGGCATGTTTGGCAGCAGGAAACAAAAAGGATTACACTTACCTTACCAAGACCTGCTTTTATGGGCCTGTAAAATTCTTTAGGATTTAATATAGCAAAACTTTTTATGCAACTGGACAGACAGACTGATGCAGAACACCAAGCACCAAAAGTTCAAGTCAGTAACACATAAAATAGAGTGCCAGGACCATTTGATCTGCACTCAGTCTGTGATCAGCACCCATGGCCTCCATTTGTCTTCACAGGGATTTAGCTCAAACAGTGATAATTTGGTAAATTTATAACAAGTCCAAAACAGGCCACATTAATGAACCAACCAGCAAATGGAGCAGAAAACTGTTTCCAATTCATAGGGTCTTTCACTACAATGGTAGTAGGCCTGTTAAGGCCTGGGATAGGTGGGTCCACTGCAGTTTGAATAGACCATTTAAACTCTACAAAAAAAAAAAAAAAAAGACAGAGAAAGGTTTCCTAAGAGGAAAGGCCCATATGGGTGCTTTCAATCCTTGTAAATAACATTTTTTATAAAAGGGTTGCTGAGAGAACACCTTCATAAAAAAGGAAAAAAGTGGTGTGTAAGAAGCTAAGTCTTTTACCTTGCTGGTATCATGTGCATCTTCCAACTTCAGTGTTAAAAACTGTCTCAATAAGGAAGAGACTGCTTCCATTTGTTTTGATACACTGACAAGTGACAAAGTCTCCCTGAATATATATATATCTCTCTCTCACTGAATGGGTTCACTCAGACCACTGACTCAGAGGTCTGTTCTACGAGAAGGCTCAAATCGGATTTAGGGAGGGCCAGTAAAATTTGAGCCTTACTTAAAAAGACTAAAACCAGGCTGAAAAAAATAAAAATAAAAAATATATGGTCATTGCTGCAGATTGGTCTTTATCCCTGGGTGAGGGTAGTGGCACTGTGGCCCAAATTAGGGAATAGCCAAGGGTACTGGTTACACATTTCAGAAGCAGAGATTGGAATGGTGGATCACACTTCTAACAGGTATGAAAGGGCTTGGAGCACATGCCCACAATGCTCCACCCTTGTCAGTTCCCACCCAAAGCCCAGGGAGAGAGAAGCTTACAGAATACAGTGCCAGCTAAATTGCAACAGCACAATACCAGCCTCAGTGACACCAAGCACCACACTAGGCATAAAGAAATACACAGAACAAATTTCCCACCCACATACTGCCTGTAGCATATTCACTCAGAAGGTAGGATTATAGAGACCAGACTATTGGTTGACACAGCTGAATCAAGAAAATGCACTGCAGGTCCAGCTATGTCAGGGGCAGTGGCGGCTCAAAATTTTTGGGGGGGCGCAAACAAACTGAAAAAAATAAATAAATCAATTGCCGCCACTGTGCCCATTAAACGCAGCCACTGTGCCCAAACGCCACCAGTTTGCCCCCTCAAATACAGCCAGTTTGTTTCCATATACAGCCAGTGTGCCCCCATATATATATATATATATATATATACACAGCCAGTGTGCCCCCATATACAGCCAGTGTGCCCCCATATATATAGCCAGTGTGCCCCCATATACAGCCAGTTTGTCCCCATATACAGCCAGTTCCCCCCAAATGCAGCCAGTTACCCCCCAAATGCAGCCAGTTTTTCCCCCATATACAGCCAGTTCCCCCCAAATGCAGCCAGCGTGTCCCCCATATACAGCCAGTTCCCCCCAAATGCAGCCAGTTTGTCCCCCATATACAGCCAGTTCCCCCAAATGCAGCCAGTTTGTCCCCCATATACAGCCAGTTCCCCCAAATGCAGCCAGTTTGTCCCCCATATACAGCCAGTTCCCCCCAAATGCAGCCAGCGTGTCCCCCATATACAGCCAGTTCCCCCAAATGCATCCAGTTTGTCCCCCATATACAGCCAGTTCCCCCCATATTCAGCCAGTTTGTCCCCCATATACAGCCAGTTTGTCCCCCATATACAGCCAGTTCCCCCCATATTCAGCCAGTTTGTCCCCCATATACAGCCAGTTCCCCCCATATTCAGCCAGTTTGTCCCCCATATTCAGCCAGTTCCCCCCTAATTCAGCCAGTTCCCCCCACATGCAGCCAGTTTGTCCCCCATACTCAGCCAGTTTGTCCCCCATATTCAGCCAGTTTGTGCCCCATATTCAGCCAGTTTGTGCCCCATATTCAGCCAGTTTGTGCCCCATATTCAGCCTGTCCCCCCCCCCAGCCCTGCACTTACCTTCCTCGGTCCGCGCCGTCCTCGATGTGTTCTCCCGCCCTCGATGTCGCTTCAGCCAATCAGGTTACCGGTAACCAGATCCGGTGAACCTGATTGGCTGAAACCTCCACACAGTCTTCTTCCAGGAACGCACCCCCGTGCGTACCTGGGAGGAGTTTTTGGAAGCCGAATACAGCGTGAGAGCTGTATTTGGAGAGCCTATCAGAGCCGCTGGCTCTGATAGGCACTTCCAAGTTACACCCACCGCCGGCCGCCGCTCTAATTCATATGGCCGGCGCTCACCAGGAGGCCAGCCATATGTATAGTGGGCAGCGCGGCAGCGGTGACAATACACAGATTCATGCAATGCATGAATCTGTGTATTGTCTTTCAGTGGCGGTGCAGGAGCGAGAGGGGGCTGCGCTCCGGCGCCCTCTATGGACGCACCGCCACTGGTCAGGGGACAGAAATCCCTTGACATGACAGATGAAAAGGGCCCTGTGCTTACGAGAAGACACACCTAGGCCTGCCTCTTCAGAGACAGTCGCTGTATGGCTGTTTTAGTGAGATTGTCAATATACTTAAAAACAGCAGACCTGGGAGAGACATTTATCTCCTAGATCAGTGGTCAACCCTGTCCTCAGGGCCCACTAACAGGCCAGGTTTTATGTATTACCTTTGGGAGATGCAGACTAGAATACTACAATCACTGAGCAGCAATGTGATGTATTTTTAGTTATCTTGCAAACCTGGCCTGTTAGTGGGCCCTGAGGACAGGTTTAATGACCACTGTCCTAGAATCCTAGATGACACAAAGCTAAAATTGAAAAGGATAGTGATGAGAGGGATTATGGTCTAGTGGCTGGTCTCTAATTTGTGTCTGGTGTACAATTTGTTTATGAATATAAAATGCAGTTTACATCAATGAAGAGAAAAAAAAAAGGTTAGGTTGGTGAATAGACTACCATTAACATTCTGAAAGGCAACTTTTTACAAACTGATATCCGGTTTCCACACACTAATATATTTGTACTCAGAGCCTCTGTGTGGAACTTAGGGGAAAGAATAGGGGAAGCTGAAAAGGTGACTTGGGGTGTGCCGTGGTCACAAGGTCAGTACGCCTAAAAGGGGGCTTATTAAAAAAAAAGAGAAAAGAAATGCAAAGTAATGAAATAAGGGAATGGGAGGGAGAGACAACGAAGCGATACAACAGAGGGAAGGAGGCCCCGGGGCTAGCTTAAAAAGGCGAGGCCCCTCCTACAAATTCAGGCGGGCCTGTGCCCCGCCTTCTAACTTGTACTCAGAGCCTCTGTGTGGAACTTAGGGGAAAGAATAGGGGAAGCTGAAAAGGTGACCTGGGGTGTGCCGTGGTCACAAGGTCAGTACGCCTAAAAGGGGGCAAAAAACAAAGACACTTAGGAAGAATATGAAAGTGGTTTATTGAAACACAGATTAATCAACCAAATGTACAAAGGCCTGGGACATTTCAACAAGTGGCTCCGGGATGTACCTGGAGTACCAATAAGACCTCCACCTGCCTAACCTTTTGATAATGTGTACCGGGACACCCTGGCGCGAGGCCGCAGAAGCGGCCCCAATCCTGAATGTATGTCCCCAGTAGGACATAGGATTCAAACCCAGTTTCCCCAAGAGAGTGCGGCAATACCTCATGAAAAGCGTTGAGGTGAGCGGGGCCCCATTAATTGGCAAAAGAGAACTATCCCTGGGTTCCCCTGTTAATCGAGTCATGAGCAGATCTAACACCGACACTGGGCACCAACCAGTCTCAACCTTAAAATACCTAACATCGGTATCAGGGCCCCTGACTAACTGCCTGATGGACAGCGAACAGGAATTGACTCCCGTACGAGCAAACTCCCCTGGCCTAAGGAAGCCGTAAAAGGCCAGATAAATGGCCGCCTTCAGTACCAGGCTAGTCCGCTGCCCAAACGGTGCCCTGGACAACATGTCCGACACGGCCCGGAAAACGTGTCCTGTAATAAGTAACTTACTAGTGGGGCCCGGGGGACCGCTCTTCTGAATACCTTTGAGGATAGCCTTGACAGAATGAGCCGCAAACAAAGATTGCCTACCCGGGTGAAGAAGAGACAAGAAATGTTGGATACCCGCCAAATACCCCTTGATCATACTATGGGACAACTTCAACTGGAAATGGCAATATGCAACAAAAAACAGAAGATACCAGATCTCATAACAATCCGACCTAGGATACTGAGAAAGGAAGGCCTGAAATGTTCTCCAGGCCGTACTGTAAGCTTTCCTAGTGTTGACGGTCAGTGAGCTGTTAATTAGCCCTAAAGCCCCTGCCCAGTGCATGTTCAGTCCATCCTCAGCAGCGAGAGATGCGGGGACGGGGTGGCACACACGTCTGCGTCCGGGACCTGCTGGTAAAAGGAAGACATATCAAAATGTGACAGGGCGTCCGCTGCCGAATTCTGAACCCCACTAATGAACCTACAATGGATGTGGAAACTAAACTGCAAGGACAGCCAGATCAACCTACGTACGAACGCCATGATGTGTAGTGACCCAGACCTCCCCTTATTAATAACCTCTGCGATAGCCTGATTGTCCGTGAAGAACAAAACAGAATTGCCTGACCACAAGTGCCCCTAAACCTGAGCTGCCGCCACTATGGGGTAAACCTCAAACAAGGCCGATGTCCGGACAAACCCCGGAATCGCACGACATTCGTCCGGCCATGGACCCGCCAGCCAATGAGTGCCAAAAATGGCCGCGTACCCCCCAGAGGCAGCAGCATCAGTGGTAACCTGAAAAGAAGCCTCCGAGACTGCAGGAATTAACATGGACACGCCGTTCCAATCCCGGAGGAACTGATCCCACTTCCGCAGGTCAGCCAAGACCGCTATGTCTAAAAAGACCACGGAATCAGAATCAGGGGCTCCGGGAAGCAACGTAAGCAACCGGGAGATGAAAGACCTGCCCTGAGGAATAATCCTCATGGCAAAGTTAAATATTCCCAGCAGCGACTGTAGATCCTTCCTAGAGGTGACTCGGGACACCAAGAACCCATGAATCCGATCCCTGATCCTGACCAACTTATCCGCCGGCAGACTCGCCTGCATGGATCGAGAATCCAGCGTGATTCCCAAAAAGGTCAAGCAGGTGGCTGGGCCCTCCATCTTCTTGCTTGCCAATGCAACATTAAGAGCGGAAAGCACAGCCACCAGACCTTGGAGATCAGAGGGAGCACAACCTGACCCCTCGATCAGGAGGAAGTCATCCAGGTAATGTATAACCTCCTGATAGTGTACTCTATGGGAGAGGATCCAATGTAGAGTGTCCGCAAATACATTAAAGAGCCAAGGACTGCTCTTGGAACCGAAGGTGAGATTAGTAGCAAAATAGTATTTCCCCCTCCACTTAACACCATGCCACTGCCATAGAGAGGGCCGAATAGGAAGGAGCTTGAAAGCATCTGAAATATCGGCCTTGGACAACCAAGCATTCCTTCCTATGCTGATAATACACTGGATGGCCTGGTCTACTGACGCGTACTTGAGTGAAAACTCTTCTGATGGTATCAAAGAATTCAAGCTAGGCACGTGAGAGCAATGAGGAGCTGACAAATCATAAATTAAACGTAGTTTATTTGAAAAATTGCCTTTTACTAGGCCAAGAGGGTTGACCCTCCAGTTATGAAATGGCGGGGAAGGAAAAGGCCCTATGACAAAGCCTTTATCCAGCTCTGACTGAAGCAACCCATCCACCGCCTCCATGTTCGCGCCTGTGGATAACAAATTTCTGCATTCAAAGGTCCCCTGAGCCAACGTGACGAAACCTGTGTGGAACCCCTGAACAAAACCCTCCACCAAAAACGAACACAGCGAGGGGGACGGATGGGAAGCTAAACAGGACTGCAAGAAGGCCACGTTGATCCGGCTCAGTCATGAGGACTTCCCCAGCTTAAGTGAACAGGAAGACTTGGGATGAGCCCTGTAACAGTTAGCACAAACATGTAACAGGCGACACGGACTGTAATTGCATGACCCCTGATTGAAATTATTGCAAATCTGAGATTTGCCCAAGAAATGGATCGGCCGACCGAGTTTGTCAAAAGAGGAGGAAGGGCCAGGGGCTGACAACAAACTGGGGGGAGCTCTGGAGGTACCCGGCACAGCAGCGGGTCCCACGAGAGGGCACCAGTAGGAAGTATGTGAAGACGACTGGCACGTAGAGCAGACAGGAGATCTTAACCCTGCAAAATGGCGACAAAAGAGTTCAGTGTCTACAACACTCCAATCGGTCACTGCCTGATGCTGGATAAACACAGCCGCTGCCTTGGCAGAAAATGACCGATGGTAGTCATAGAAAGCCGAACCACCATATTTCTGGCCCAGCTCAACTACAGCGTATAAATACAAGTCAAGCTACTCCCTCCTCTGAGGACTAACTGAGCATACCACATCCCTAAAGATGCTGAATGCCAGCACAAAATCGGGAATGGAGAGCTTGCGACTCAGCCTATGGTTCCTGGTCTTAACTACCACCGAGACATCGCCACAAGCATATGACCTATTATCAGCCACGTCATGGGCAGCAATCAAGAGGGAAGCTAAATTAACATCTTTGCCATCCTAAATGTCCTTGATGTTAGCCGGGATAAAATGGGCAGGAGTGACCGACAAAGAACTAGCGGCCTTACCTGTGGCAACCGGGACCAAGGGTAACATGGGGACTGCTGAAGGGCCGGGAACAGCAGGTATGGCCGACGAGACCCGGGGTAACACAGGGGCTGCTGACGGGCCGGGAACACCAGACGCCACCGACGTCAGGCAAGGAGGGCTTTCCAGGAGCTCTATCCTAGCACGTAAATCCTGAAAAGAAGTAGCTAAAACCCCCAGGTAGGAATGGATGAGTGTAAGAGAAGCCCCAACCGAATGCAGGGTAACTTGCTCAGGAGCGGTGCCTGAAGCACTAGGAAATAAGAGTCTGAAAAGTTCTGCCTTGCGGGCCGAAGCAGGGTAAGAGATACCCCTCCGCTGGAGCTCAGCCACAAGTCTAGGAATGGTCCAGGACCTCAGGGAGGGCGTGCTGCCGAGTTCGGAGTCTCCAGCCTGGGAAGGGGGGACAAGCGAACCATCTTCAATATCTGCCGCTTGAGACATTGCCTAATATGACATAACAAAAAGAGGGGGAAGTAGGTTAGCCAAAATATCCGAACCGACACTCGCGACAGATTGTGACATTGAAATAAGTGAGTGATTAACTGGTGAAACCCCCCCCCCCCTGCGGTGCAAGAGGGTACAAGACATCCATGTGAAAGACTGATCATGAACAGCGAGAGGAGCCGAGTCACCTGCGGTGTGACAGGTAATTAACAACGTACACTCAGGCCCCTAATACCTGAAAATGTGTCAGGTGAAACATAGAATCGTGAAATGAAATGACATGAGTGCAACGGATGAGTGGACTTGCTAACGTACAAGTCAGTTAAAAACGAACATCTCAATCCGAACATACCTATAAACGTGATAGGTAATGAAATGATGGTGAAGGACATGGTGAAACCTGCCACCACACGAAACTAAATATCCAGTGAGGAACGAAACCCAATACATACCTGACACGATGGAACTTGGAAAGTAGAAATATCCCCTGAGAACATAACAAAAGGTACGATGAAATGCCCATGGCCGCAAAACACCAGCAACCCACCCCTGAGAGACTGAACACTGTGGATCCCCCAGGTGAAGGAGGACCGTACCCTGAAAAACTGTGAACTAACAACCTACCAAGGGGTGCCCTGAAGCCCCCTGGAAGAACCCCCCCAACCAGTAAAATGATAGGCGTGAACTGACAGAAGACCGAACACGGTGAATAGAACTACACAACATTCCCTTAACCCCACTCTACTGCTCCCTCCCCCCACCTTCTATCCCTGAGAGCACAAGTGACTACGAGGAGTGTGAGAAGAACCCCCCCCACCCAAGCCCCGTCCTACAATCTGGCCGCCTTAACTCCTAGGTGATGGCCCCCGAGAAAAAAGGGGGGGGTGCGCCTCTAGCCACACGGCAAGTGATTTAACGACTGGAAGTGCAACTTGTGAGCGACCCAACCAGCGTTAAAAGTGGGGAGACGGCACTTACTGCGCTTGCTGAATTGAAAGAATCTGATAGCACACGCCCCCTTACACACTCCAACCAGCTCCTGAGGATAAAGAAAAATGAAAAAACATGAAATGCGACATCCTGAGAAAGGTACCTAAAACCCCAAAATGAAACGAGAGATGAAGTACCAAGACGGGAACCGCAGAAACTTGTCGGGTTACTTGATAATGAAAAAAAACCCTGCACTTAACTGAATACACCTATCAACCAGTTCCTGCGAAGAACGAGAAATAAACATGACATGAGAAAGACAAGTGGACAGAGTAGTAAAACCACATGAAATGAAAAACCTGCATTAAATGATACCTAAACATGTTAACCCCAAACCCCCAACAAGCCAGCAACATCCTTAAGAAAATGCAGAAGACCAAATGCCCGGGGAGCAGGCTATAAGAAGACCAGATAACTGTACGTAACCAACCCCGAACAGCCCAACAAGGCTGCGTCTGGCACTCTGGCTGACCCTTGGAGTAACGCACGCTAGCCCAATGAGTACTGTTTACAGAAGTAGTGCACACATGCCCCCCACATGACACAGAGATAGCAATAAAAAAGGTTAACCTTACAGAAATGAACCGCCCCGCTGGGGGTAGAAAAAGATAGCTGTGTACACTAGCAGTAGGACGAAGAATATATGTAACGTATACAAGGACTATGTGACTGCCACTAAGTGGGGGGATGAACAGTATAATAATAAAAATGCAAAGTGTGTATATAACAGCTTAGAGCACAGAAATGACAAGAAGAAATAACCCCAACAAACGACTGTGAGTAACAACACATGCGCTATAGTTTTAGGACACACGGTAGCACACATGAAAGCAGAAATAACAGACAACCTGGCTAGTTTGCGGTGCTCTGCGTGATACCACAGAATTGCTGTATGAGCGAAGAGCACGGAGGGGGTCCCATACAGAGCTAACAGGGAGAGACAATAGGAGGCTGAGGGGGGTGGGGTGGAAGCGGAGGACTTCCCCAGACATCAGGACAGAATGCATGTAGAAATGTGGGGGGCCCCCCCCGACATGAACAGACCACCACCATGTACCCCCTCCCTGCTGCACAGACGAGCTGAACCCCGACCCTGATACCTGAACCTGCACTGCAGCTGCGCTGAAGCGGAGGACTTCTCTGGACACTGAGAAAGAATGAATGTAGATAAGTGGGGCCCCCCTCCCTGCCGCAAACAGACCACTGCCATGTACCCCCTCCCTGCCGCACAGCGAACGGCGGTTTGGCTGATCCCCGACCCCGATACCTGAACCTGCGCTGCAGCAGGAGAAGACGACAACACGCTGTCCTAAGCCGCTATGACCCGGAAATGACACAGGCCGACGCACCGGAAATGACACGTGCGGGTCAAGTCGAAATGACACGCCCCCACAACAAAGCGATACAACAGAGGGAAGGAGGCCCCGGGGCTAGCTTAAAAAGGTGAGGCCCCGCCTTCTAACATACACACACTCTCGAGTATAAGACGACCCGAATATAAGCAGAGGCACCTAATTTTACCACAAAAATTGACAGTTGCTTTTCTAGGATATCTTCCAGGACGGCACACCTGAGAGATGACTGGTCCACCTGACAGGAAACACAATCAATACATGAGGTTAAAAGGCCCCTCCCTTGCCCCTGAACCTCAGTTCTACCAAAGTAATAGGCTATCCGGGTGCCAGAGGGAAACTCTACCCATAGTACTTACATCAAACCAGGGGTGGGAAGTAGGCCTGCAGTCCTGGAAGATATCCTAGAAAAGCAGTTACCGGTAAGTAACTGTCAATTTTCTCTAGTCATCTTCCAGGACGGCACACCTGAGAGGATGGACAAGAAGTTCAAGGCCTACCTTAGGGTGGGACCACCGCTTGTAAGACCTTCCTTCCAAACGTCAGATCCTGAGGCGATAGCAGTTCCACTCTATAGTGCTTTAAGAAGGTGTCCTGCTTCGCCCATGTGGCTGCTCGGCAGATCTGTTCTATTGAGGCCCCCGCTCTTTCTGCCCAAGAGGCCGCCAAAGATCTTGTTAAATGAGCTTTAATTTTACCTGGTACTGGGGAACCTGACTGCTCATAAGCCATACCTATGGTCTGCCTAATCCACCTAGCCACTGTAGATTTAGAAGCCTGCCCTCCCTTCCTAGGGCCGCTAAATAAAACTAAAAGGTGAGTCGACTTTCTGAAGTCCTTCACTCTCTCCAAGTATGTCAGCAAACATCTCCTGACATCTAAAAACCGAAATTTTTCTTCTTCTTTGTTCTTTGGGTTTTCACAAAAGGAAGGCAAAATGATCTCCTGAGACCTATGAAACTGTGATGCGACTTTGGGAAGAAAAAGTGGGTCTTGCTTCAGCACCACTCTATCTTCCAGTATCAACAGAAAAGGCTCTTTACTTGACAAGGCCTACTCTTCTGGCTGTTGTGATGGCCAGTAAAAAGGTTAACTTAAGTGTCAAAAATTTAATGGAGATCTCCTGAGCTGGTTCGAAAGGCGCTTTCGTCAACGCTTCCAAGACCAATGTTAGATTCCAAGGCGGGAATCTTTTAACCTTTATGGGGGTTAACCTCTCCCTAGCTACTAGGAATCTCCTAATCAGGGGCTCTAGCGTGAGCCTCTGGTAGAAAAATACAGATAGAGCAGCTATCTGCACCTTCAGGGTATTCGTGGCAATTCCTTTGTCCACCCCTGCTTGTAAAAATTCTAGTATCACTGGTACCGAAGGACTAGATACTTCTCTATCCTGACACCAGTGAGAAAAAGTATTCCAAATCTTTGAATATATCCTTCTAGTGACTGGTTTTCGACTACCTAGGAGGGTCTTAATCACTTTATGGGAGCATCCTTTGCCTCTGAGAATCTCCCTCTCAAGAGCCATGTCGTCAAGTTGAAGAATCCTGGGTTGGGGTGAACAACTGGCCCTTGCAGAAGAAGATCCTGCCTGGTTGGGAGAGGAAAAGGAGGGGCCACCGACCATTTCTTCAGGAGTAGCAAACAAAGTCCTCTTGGGCCACCAAGGGGCTATGAGAATCAGCTTGCACTCCGAGTTGGCCAGCTTTTGAAGAACCAGAGGAATCAAAGCTAGTGGAGGGAAAGCATATGCTAGATGACAGTCCCAGTTATGAGCCAGAGCATCTATTCCCTCTGAACCTCCCTCTCTGGTGAGAAAAAAAAACTGTTCCACCTTTCTGTTCCCTCTGTGGGCGAAAAGGTCTATCTCCGGAAACCCGAACTTGTGACCTATCTGGAGGAATACTCTCTGGTTTAGTTCTCATTCCCCTTGGTGAATGGGTTGTCGGCTCAGGAAATCCGCTACCACATTGGTGGTCCCTCTTATGTGGACCGCCGATATGGATTGAAGGACCCCTTCGGCCCAACCCATAATCTCCAGGGCCAGACTTAGTATTCTTCTGGATCTTGTACCCCCTTGACGGTTTAGATAGGAAACTGCTGTCACATTGTCCAAAAGGACTTGGACATCTAGTCCCTGAATTCTGCTTTCAAAGGTCTTCAGAGCCTGACCCACCGCAAGAATCTCCCTGTAATTGGAGGGGGCTCTTTCTTGGATCGGGATCCAGGATCCCTGTGCTTGGAGGTCTCCCACGTGAGCACCCCAACCCCAGGCGCTTGCGTCTGCGGTAATTTTTATAGGGTTCCACTGGGCCCAGGGACAACCCAACGCGAGTCTGTCCTGACCCAGCCACCAATCTAGGGAGGCCCTTATCCTTGCTGGAATGGCTACCTTCCCATCCATAGGCTGTCTTCTTGTCCCAAGAGGATAGAAGGAAAAACTGTAGCTCCCTAGAATGGAGCTGAGCCCAGGGAACCGCCGGAATACAGGCAGTCATTAGGCCAAGGACCCTCATGGCCTGTCTGCGAAAGCAGTCCCTGGGTTCCAATAGAGAGGAAACCGCTGATATTACCTTTAACCTTTTTTCCTCTGGGAGAAAAAGCTTCTGAGCCCCTGCGTCCACTGAGTATCCTAGGAAAGTCTTTATCTGGGATGGCACTAGGGATAATTTTTCCCCCGTTTACTATCCAGCCCAAGTTCTTCAAGGTGCAGATCACTGTCTTTACGTCTGCTGTCAATTGCTCTAAAGACTGTCCATAGATCAGGAGGTCGTCTAAATAGGGTATCACAGACACCCCCTGTAAATGCAGGTAAGCTACAACCGCTGCCAATATCTTTGTGAACACTCTTGGGCTTGCAGCTAAGCCAAAGGGAAGTGCTCGGTATTGCCAGTGTTGTATTCCCTTGCTTGTCAGGACTGCAAACCTCAGCTGGGATTGGTTTTCCCGGGGCAATAGGCACGTGGAGATACACGTCCCTCAAATCTACTGTGGCCATAAAGGCATCCTTCAATAGATGTTTCCTCACAGTATATATGCTTTCCATCCGAAAGCTCTTGGTATTAGAAACCTGTTCAGCTTCCTGAGATTTAATATCAGGCGAAATTTTCCCGACGGCTTCTGGACCACAAACACGTGGGAGTAAAATCCCTGGTAGAGCTCTTCGGATGGAACGGGGACTATAACCTCCTGGTCCGCCAATCCCTGCAAATTGTCCATCAACCCTGCTGCTCTCAATGGTTCTTTGGGGCGATGGGTCAGAGTAAAATTTTGAGGGGGAGGAGAAGAAAGTTCCAGAAAAAAGGGATTTTTATAACAGCTTACCTGTAAAATCCTTTTCTTGGAGTACATCACGGGACACAGAGCGACTTAGTCATTACTAATGGGTTATATAGATTACCTTCAGGTGTTGGCACTGGCCAATTCCAAACCGGAAGTACCCTCCCCTATATAAGCCCCTCCCATCCGGGAGCACCTCAGTTTTGTAGCCAAGCAATAAGTGTCCCAAAAAGAGGGGTGGGAGCTCTGTGTCCCGTGATGTACTCCAAGAAAAGGATTTTACAGGTAAGCTGTTATAAAAATCCCTTTTTCTTTTTCGTACATCACGGGACACAGAGCGACTTAGTCATTACTAATGGGACGTCCCAAAGCAATGCCAAATGAGGGGAGGGATACATAAGCTGGGCGCCATCAGGCATGAGGCTCTTTTGCGGCCTGCAACACACTGCGCCCAAAGGCGACATCCTCCTGACTTCTGACGTCTACCTGGTAGAATCTAGTAAACGTGTGTACTAAGGACCATGTTGTGGCCTTACAGACTTGAGCCAGGGAGGCTTGGTGATGCACTGCCCATGAAGTTCCAACTGCTCTTGTGGAGTGCGCCCTAACTTTGAACGGAGGCGGTCTCCTTTTCAAGCCATAGGCTTGTATTATGACCTGTCGAATCCACTTGGCTAAAGTAGATTTTTGATGCTGCCTGACCCTTTCTGGGGCCTTCCGGCAGAACAAACAAAGTATCCGTTCTACGAATCTGAGCAGTGGCTTTAAGATAAGCTTTAACTGCTCTTACTACATCCAAAGAATGCAATAACTTTTCCTCTACCGAACTAGGTTTGGGGAAAAAGGAAGGAAGAACCACATCTTGGTTCAAATGGAACCTTGATACCACCTTAGGAAGAAGGCTGGATGAGGACGTAACACTACTCTGTCCTTATGGATAACCAGATATGGCTCCTTACAGGACAAGGCGGCTAATTCCGATACTCTTTTAGCCGAACAAATGGCTACTAAGAAAATCAATTTCCTGGTGAAAAGAACCAAGAAAATGTGCCGCAATGGTTCAAATGATTGTTTCTGTAGAACCGACAGAACCAGGTTTAAGTCCCATGGACATATGGGAATACTAACCGGAGGGCTAATACGCATCACTCCTTGTATGAAAGCTTTGACTAATGAATGCAAAGCCAAGGGCCTTTGAAAAAAATATTGACAAGGCCGTCTGACCCTTGATAGTACTCAAGGCAAGCTTCCTATGTACAGCCCACTGTAGGAAGTCCAGAATCCTACCTATTACGTACTTACATGGATGCCATTTCCTGGCCTCACCCCACGTGATGTACGCCTTCTAGATCCTATAATAGATCTGCCTGGATACCGGCTTCCTGGCATTGATCATGGTAGATACCACAGGATTAGAGAGCCCTCTCTTTTTTAGAATGTGGGCTTCTATAGCCAGGCCGTCAAACCTAGGGCTGGTAAGGAAGGGTAGTATATCGGTCCTTGCGAAAGCAGGTCCGGACGATGTGGGAGGGTCCAAGGACTTCCCACTGACATTTTTACAATCTCCGCGTACCATGCCCTTCGGGGCCACGCTGGAGCCACCAGAATCACTGGTTTCTTTTCTACCCTGATTCTGCGGATTAATCGCGGTGGGAATGCATATATTAGCTTGAACTGATCCCAAGGGAACACTAGGGCATCCGAACCGCAAGCTAGGGGATCCTTTGTGCGAGACACAAATCTGTCCACCTTTGCGTTGAATCTGGATGCTAGCAGATCTACATCCGGTGTTCCCCACCGCTGGCATATTGCCTGGAAAACCTCGGGGTGAAGAGACCATTCCCCCGGGCATAATTGCTGGCGACTTAAAAAGTCCGCTCTCCAATTTTCCACTCCTGGGATGAAAACCGCGGATATGGCTGTGACATACCTTTCTGCCCATTCCAGGATGCAATTCGCTTCCCTCTGGGCTGCACGACTCCTGGTGCCACCCTGGTGATTGATATATGCCACTGCTGTGGCATTGTCTGATTGAATTCTGACAGGGGACCCTTGGAGTTTGGATGTCCATGCTACTAGGGCATACCGGGCTGCTCGTATCTCTAAGAGATTGGTGGGCAGGGCCTTCTCTGCTTCTGACCACTTGCCCTGGAGAGACCATTGCTCCAGTACTGCCCCCCAGCCTATGAGGCTGGCAACTGTAGTGACCACCTTCCAAGAAACCGGACTGAAGGGTTTCCCTTCCCAGATTCTGGGGCACCAACCACCAATGGAGGCTCTTGCGAACGGAAGGGGACAGGGACATTGGTAAGTCTAAAGCCTGAACTTCTTTGTTCCAGGCTGACAGTATGGCCCTCTGCAAGTTCCTTGAATGGAATTCACCGTAGGGTACCGCTTCAAATGAAGCCACCATTTTTCCCAGCAGCCTTATACACAGGCGTATGGATGGTTTTTCTTTTTTGTACCCACTAAGTGGGTCAAATCTTTCAAAGACGACACCTTCTCTGGAGGTAAGAAAATCTTTCTCTGATTTGAATCCAGTCTTAGCCCCCAAGTATTCCAGGCTTTTGACTGGTTTTAGGGCTGACTTGTCTCGGTTGATAATGCAACCGTGAGATTCCAGATACTTGATTATCTTGTGAACGACCACTTCTAGTTTTTTTCACTGAGTGGTCTATCAGCAACAAGTCGTCTAGATATGCCATTATCGTTACACCTTGTGTTCCTCGTTTGGCCAATCGTAGGGCCAGAATTTTTGTGAACACTCGTGGTGCCGTGGCCAGACCGAAAGGTAAGGCTCTGAACTGAAAATGGCACCCTTCTACTGCAAGGCGTAGAAATTTCTGGTGGGCCGGACAGATGGGCATATGCAAATAAGCATCCCTTATGTCGATCGAGGCTAACCATTCCTGCCCTTGTAGGGCGGTGGCCACCGATCGGATCGACTCCATCCGAAAAAGTCCTGATATGTAGGAACTTGTTTAGCCCTTTTATATTTAATATGGGCCTCATGTCCCCATTTGGTTTGGGGACTGTGACAAGGTTCGAGTAAAACCCGAACCCGTTTTCTTTCAAGGGAACCTTCATGATTACCCTTGGGGCAATAGTTGCTCTAGTGCCAGAAGGAGGGATCCACTCTTCTGGGGATCGCTTGGCACGTTTGACCTTATAAAATGGGCAGGAGGAATGTCTTTTAACTCCAGCCTGTATCCCAGACTTACTGCGGAGATCACCCATCTCTGATGGTGTCCCGCCAGGTCTCTGAACAACTGAAGTCTTCCCCTCACCCGACTGAGTGGGGGCAACCCTTCATGACTTAGGGGGAGGTTTTGTACCTCTCTTGACCCAGGGTTTCTTGTTACCCTGTGATTGTCCCTGATTTCTGCCCCCTGGATTTGACCGCGGAGGCCGTCGGAACTGTTTCACAGCCGATGTGCCAGGGACTGGAGAAGTAGGCCTCTTAAAAGAAGGACTTCTACCCTTGTTCTTAACCGGTAAGAGTGAACTTTTACCGGCAGAAATTTTCTGGATATATTTGTCCAGATCTTCTCCAAATAAGCGTTCTCCATGAAATGGGAAGCTAACCAGCAGTTTTTTACAGGGAGCTTCAGCAGACCAGTTTTTGAGCCACAGAAGCCTACGCATATGTACTATAGACAGCGTAAAGCGGGAGGCCTGTTGGATTGTATCCTTTATGGCGTCCACCGCAAAACACAAGGCTCTAGGCAGGTCAGCTAGGGCAAGAGCCTGCTGATCTGGTAAGTCCCTTAAGACTTGTTTCAACTGATCTTTCACTGCTTGGCAGACTCCAATCGCTGCTACCGCAGGTTGTGTCACCATGCTTGCTGTAGAGAAAGCAGATTTTAGTAAAGACTCCAATTTTTTATCTATTGGGTCTTTGAACATTGGAACATTATCTACTGGACATGTCAGTGATTTAACAGAAGAGATGGCTGCGTCCACTGTAGGGACCCTCCATTTTTTTATGAACTTATCCTCCATGGGATAGATCACCGGAAATCTCTTGGGGGGAGCAAATATTTTATCAGGATGCTCCCAATCCTGGTAAATAAGCCCTTCTAATAAAGGGTGGATTGGGAAGGAACAGACAGCCTGGGGAGCTTTTAGCGACCCCAGCGAGGAAACCGTAGTGGATGGTGGTTCCGCCAGAGGCATTTTAAATGCTGATCGGACCATATTAGTCAGAGACTGAACCCATAATCTTTCAGCCTGAGATGCTGAGAAAGGTTCTTCCACTGTTGATTCCTCCATAACTGAATCAACCTCATCCTGATCCCCTTCAGGTAGGTCGATCTCTGTGTGGGGCTGTTCCTCCACTAACAGGCACTCTGAAGGAGGAGACAGGAAAAGCGCGTCCGATCTCCGTGACAGGGAAGCAGCGATCAATGCTGTTAATCTCTCTTCCAATCCTCCCAGAGTTGAGGATAAAACCTCCTCTGTTATATATACAGGAGCAGGTGGACTGGGGACAGCCGCAGCACCAGGCATTCCTGCAGGGTTTCTACGGCTACTAACCTCTGAATTCTCAGGGGAGATTGGTGCAGTACAAGCATGCCCAATATCCTCAGAGCCCGATGGAGACCCCTTTGGCTTCCTGGAAGACCTATTTCCGGAGCGTCTGGACGACATATCCTTTAAGCACAAAGCTGAGGTATTCCCGTCGTCATACACCAATTTTTGCTGGTAATAGTCTAACACAGTTGCTGCTATATACCAGCTGGTGTCCACTAAAGTGCCTTTCTATGGGGATGCCTGCATCAACCGCCTCTGTGTGCCACTGTTTGTTGCTAGCTCTGTTTGCATCCAGCTGACACTTGTACTGTGTCTTTTAACCATGCTGGGACGCCTGCACATGCGCAGAAGCGCCGCGGCGCGCATCGAGCGTCATCCACCCGCCCCGCCCCTTTTTTTTCATAGGAGGCGCGTGCACGCGCCCGCGCGCACGCCCGTGCGCCATTGGCGCCCTTTTCGAAATCAAACAGGGACTAGGAGCCAGGGCCCTTTTTGCCGGAGGGCCTGTGCGGTGGATGAGCGCAGCAACAGGGCAGAGGAAGTGGATTCCCACAGAGAAACTTACCAACTGCCTGGATCTTTTGACTTGAGAAACCCAAAGATCCACATGACAAGAAAAATGGACTACAGCGGCCTCTAGTGGTTTAACACAGGTACCGCGGTCCCCCTTTTTTTTTTTTTCCTTGACTACTATTAAAATTTTACATTTTCAGTAGTTACAGGCATACACAGATATTAGCGGGAATACCGTTAGATAACAGACAGAAAGACAAATTAGGCTTGGGGGTCCCCCAATAGAACCAAGTTCCTGGGGGCCCCCACTTACCTGATCCCCGCCGCAGGACTTTGTTTGGTCCACAGAAGTCCAAACTTCACCTATCACGGCAGGCATTGTAATTAAACCTTCAGGGACCGGGTTCCCAAGGATTCCACTCCCCTGGACCTGTATAGCACCCTGCACAGACAACATCTTGGTCGTGGGTAGGGATGAGCTTCGTGTTCGAGTCGAACATACGTTCGACTCGAACATCGGCTGTTCGATCGTTCGACGAAGATCAAACGATTTGGGCCGTTCGCGCCAAATTCGAGTGACGCGAACGGCCCACAATGCACTACGCCATCGCAGTGTCATCCAGGCGCTGTGATTGGCCAAGCATGCACTGTGACCCCGCATGCTTGGCCAATCACAGCGCCGGCAGCGAGGAGAGCAATGATTGGCCACAGGCAGGATGCCTGTGGCCAATTATTGCTGAGGGTGTTTAGTACACGCCCCACACTATAAAAGGCCGCCAGCACGGCGGCCTAGTGTAGTGTGTTCCGGAGCAGGGAAAGAGCAGCATAGGCAGGGACAGTGACTTTTATTTCTTTCTTGCTTAACCTGGATTCCTTTAGTTTAGGGAAAGAGAAGGATAGGTAGGGAGAGTGTCAGTGTGTTTTGTGCTTGTGCTATAGTGTGCTTAAAAAAAAAAAAATTTCTAGGGACAGAAAACTCTAGGTAGGGAGAGTGTCAGTTTCTTTCACTGTGCAAGTCCTTGTTTCCAGGGACAGGGAAGGACAGTGAGTGAATTCTCCTTGTGCTATAGTGTGCTTAAAAAAAACATTTTTTCTAGGGACAGAAAACTCTAGGTAGGGAGAGTGTCAGTTTCTTTCACTGTGCGAGTCCTTGTTTCTAGGGACAAAGAAGGAAAGTGAGGGGAATTCTCCTTGTGCTATAGTGTGCTAAAGCATTCCTCATCAACCATCTTTGAAATCCTTGATTTTTGGACAGTCAGGGAAATTGTCGTTGTGCTATTCTGTGCAAAAGCAATCATCCTCAACCATATTTAGAAATCCTTAAGTAAAGGGACAGAGAAGGACACCTGAAGGTAGCCCTTATTGCTTTTTTTCCCATCTCCCTGCAGGCCATCTATTAGAATGTCTGGAAGGCAAACAAGGAGAGGCAGACAGTCAGGAGGCAATAAAAGAGGGCAAGCAGGCTCTGTGTCTGGGGGCAACAGTGCTGGTCGTGGACGCGGTGCATTGTCATCAGCACATGGCCATGGGACACGCTTGTCCTTCTTTTCGGCAGCTGGACATGTTGAGCCACATCATGCCGAAGACTTGGTAGAGTGGATGACCAAGCCCTCCTCCTCATCCTCTCTCACCCAGGCTCAGGGTACTGGCAAAGCAGCTGCCAAAGCGTCCTCTTCCCTGTTATCAATGTCAGACTCATCATCAGTCACTCCTTCCCTAGACCCACCATGTCCTCCTCCTGAGGAGTCCCCCGAACTGTTTGAGCACAGTGTTGGGTACATGCTCCAGGAGGATGCCCAGCGTTTCGAAGGGTCTGATGATGAAACCCAGCTACAGGAAGGCAGTAGGGTGAGAGCAGACAGAGGGGATGCTCAAGAAGGACACCAATCTGGCAGTCATGTTCCAGCAGCTGCAGCATACTGCCAGATTGGCTCCAGTGATGAGGAGGGAGGGGATGATGAGGTCACTGACTCCACGTGGGTGCCTAATAGGAGAGAGGAGGAGGAGGATGAGGAGGAGGCACATCTCCAACGAGGCAGGATGCCCTTTGGTGGCCAGCGTAAGGGCAGTACACCGACGGAATCACACCGCAGAGCTCCGCCTGTGCAGGGCGCTGCCTCTGCCCGTCATTCAAAAAGTTCCTTGGTGTGGGCCTTTTTTGAGGCTAGTGCATCAGATCGCACAGCTGCTGTTTGCAACATATGTCTCAAGCGTATA
Organism: Rana muscosa; assembly: GCA_029206835.1. Lineage (NCBI taxonomy): Eukaryota > Metazoa > Chordata > Amphibia > Anura > Ranidae > Rana > Rana muscosa. The sequence goes on from CM055126.1 coordinate 98,257,290, forward strand.
TCGCGTGGCCAAAACATCAGCCGCTTGGGTACCACATGCCTGACCAGACATATGTTGACCTGCCATGCAGCTCGTTGGCAAGCCTACCTCAAAGACCCACACCAAAGAACAAAGCGGACCTCTCCTTGCACCGCATCAGCTGGGATCTCCAACCCCACTATAACTTCAGTCCTCTCTGAAACATGCACTGAGAGGAATGAAGGTGTAGAATTAGGTGTGTCACAGCCAAGTACTTGCGGCCACTCTGCTAGCAGTACACCGACGTCCGATTCTAGCAGGCAAATTTCCCTGCCCCAGCTGCTGGACCGTCGAAAGAAGTTCACTCCCAGCCATCCACATGCCCAGCGGTTGAATGCTAGCTTGGCTAAATTGCTAGCGCTTCAACTGCTGCCTTTTCAGTTGGTAGACTCGGCCCCCTTCCGTGAGTTTGTGCAATGTGCGGTTCCTCAGTGGCAGGTTCCCAAACGCCACTTTTTCTCACGGAAGGCTATTCCGGCTCTCTACCGGCATGTGGAAGGCAATGTCTTGGCCTCGCTGGACAGGGCGGTCAGCGGTAAGGTGCATATTACCGCTGACTCATGGTCCAGCAGGCATGGACAGGGACGTTACCTTTCTTTCACGGCCCATTGGGTCACTCTTTTGGCAGCTGGGAAGGATGCAGGACAAGGTGCAGTAGTGTTGGAGGTTGTCCCACCGCCACGCCTCCAAAATGCTACTACTGGTTGTGACACACCTCTCTCCTCCACCCCCTCCTCTTCTTCTTCCTCCATGGCCTCTTCCTGTGGTTTGTCCTATGAACCAGCGGTGCTCCGTAGCCGTTCACGGGGCTACGCAAGTACGCAGGCAAAAAGATGCCATGCCGTGCTTGCGCTGGTGTGTTTGGGGGACAGAAGCCACACTGGGGCAGAGGTCCTGTCTGCTCTGCAGGGCCAGGCCGAGAGGTGGTTGACGCCACGCCAGCTTAAGCCAGGAATGGTGGTTTGCGACAATGGCACCAACCTCCTCTCCGCCCTTCGACAGGGACAACTGACCCATGTGCCCTGTGTGGCTCACGTCCTTAACCTGGTGGTGCAGCGGTTCTTGGGCAGGTACCCGGGCTTACAGGATGTCCTGAGGCAGGCCAGGAAAGTCTGTGTGCATTTCCGCAGATCTTATAATGCCAGTGCTCGCCTGGCTGAGCTGCAAAAGGAGTTGAACCTGCCCAAGAACCGCCTTATATGTGACATGCCCACCAGGTGGAACTCAACGTTGGCCATGCTGCAGCGGCTGCACACGCAGCAGAGGGCCATCAATGAGTACCTGTGCGACTACGGCACCAGGACAGGGTCAGGGGAGCTTGTTTTTTTTCTCCACGCCAGTGGGGCATGATCAGGGATGCATGCACTGTCCTGGCACCATTTGAGGAGGCCACGAGGATGGAGAGCAGTGACAGTGCATGCATCAGTGACACTGTACCTCTTGTCCACCTGTTGGAGCACACGCTGCGTGGAATAATGGACAGGGCACTTGAGGCAGAACAGAGGCAGGAAGAGGAGGACTTCCTTGCCTCTCAAGGCCCCCTTTACCCAGACAGTGTTCCTTCTGTCCCACCCATCGCACAGGAAGAGGAAGAGGAGGAGGAGGAGGAGGAGGAGGAGGATTGTGTCAGCATGGAGGTGGAGGCTGGCACTCAGCATCATCAGCAGCAGTCTTTTAGGGATGATTTACAGTCCCAAGAAACCAGTGGACTTGTACGTGGCTGGGAGGAGGTGACTGCGGATCATGTCGTCCTTAGTGACCCAGAGGACTCCGGAGCGAATGCCTCAGCAAACCTACGCTGCATGGCCTCCCTGATCCTGCAAAGTCTGCGGAAGGATCCTCGTATTCTTCGGATCAAGGAGAGGGACCATTACTGGCTGGCCACTCTCCTTGATCCACGGTACAAGGGTAAGGTTGCGGACCTTATGTTACCGTCGCAGAGGGAGCAGAGGATGAGACAACTCCGGGAGGCCTTGCAGAAAGGTCTGTGCAACGCGTTCCCAGAGACTGGGAGGTTACAAACTCCTGGTCCTGGACAACGAGTTGCTGAGGCTTCGGCCAGTCAAAGAAGGAGCGGTGGGGAAGGTGGCCGTCTGACCGATGCGTTCAGACAATTCTTTAGTCCGCAGCCCCAAAGTATGATCGGTTCCAGCAACCATCGCCAGCGTCTGATAAACATGGTGCAGGAATATCTAGGGGCAAGGTCAGACTTGGACACCTTCCCCACCGAAAATCCTCTGGCTTACTGGGTCTTGAGGATGGATCACTGGCCAGAGCTTGCACAGTATGCAATTGAGCTACTGGCCTGTCCTGCATCCAGCGTTCTTTCGGAACGCACATTCAGTGCTGCTGGAGGATTTGTCACGGATCACAGGGTGCGCCTGTCCACCGACTCGGTTGATCGACTGACTTTCATCAAGATGAACCAGTCTTGGATCACCACCAGCTACCACACACCTGATGCTGATATAACAGACTAATTGATTTTAACATGTCACATCCCTTCAAGACTGATGCTGATGCTGAGTGCCTGTGCTGTTATGTTGACTGGCTATCCTCCTCCTCCGAGTCCTCAATGATACGATTGATGATGATAGCTTGGAAGATCATTTTTGTTTATGGGTGCCGCCACCAGTGGCTAAGGCCCAATTTTTCAGCCCCTGTTTTACAGGGGCGTGTACTTACAATTTTTTTAGCAATAATTTGCCATAGGGCTCATTGCTGTGCTCCAAGTACAGTATCTGTGAGGGGTTGGAGTGTTGTGGCACCAGTGCCTAAGGCCCAATTTTTCAGCCCCTGTTTAACAGGGGCGTGTCATTACAATTTTTGAAGCAATACTTTGCAACAGGGCTCATTGCTGTGCTCCAAGTACAGTATCTGTGAGGGGTTGTAGTGTTGTGCCACCAGTGCCTAAGGCCCAATTTTTCAGCCCCTGTTCAACAGGGGCATGCAATTACAATTCTTGATGTAATAATTCACAGCAGGGCCCATTCCTGCACCCACCAAGAGTAAGTCTGAGGGCTTACAGTGTTGTGGCAACGCCACCACCACCACCACGAAAGGCCCAATTTTTCAGCCCCTGTTCAAAAGGGGCATGTAATTACAATTCTTGATCTAATAATTCACAGCAGGGCCCATTCCTGCACCCACCAAGAGTAAGTCTGAGGGCTTACAGTGTTGTGGCAACGCCACCACCACCACCACCACGAAAGGCCCAATTTTTCAGCCCCTGTTCAAAAGGGGCATGTAATTACAATTCTTGATCTAATAATTCACAGCAGGGCCCATTGCTGCACCCACCAAGAGTAACTGTCAGGGCTTACAGTGTTGTGGCACCAGCACCACCATCAAAGCCCCAATTTTTACTACCACTGTTCAACAATCATATGTAATTAAAATTCCTGATATAATAGTTGACAGCAGGGCGTTCCAGCACCAACCAAGAGTAACTGTGAGTGCTTACAGTGTTGTGCCAACACCAACAACTAAGGGGCCTATTTCTGCAGAGTATATACGGCAGGTCCCTACTTTCAAACATCCAACTTACAAACGACTCCTACTTGCAAACGCAAGAAGACAACAGGAAGTGAGAGGAAATCTACCCCTAGGAAGGAAAATTCTCTCCTGTAAGAATAAATATGGGAGAAAGGTGTCTCCTCTGTACTGATGCTTTATCAGCAATCCTTGTTTCAAGAAAAACACCACATTTCAAAAACAGTTGTCATTGGGACGGAAAGTGAGGTGAAATGTTCTGAACAGGGGCACAGACAGCAAAACAAATGTTACAGGGGTGATAACCCTTACCTATGTTTTCCAAAAAGTTTAAAAATAGATTTTTGGGCTGGAGCTACACTTCAACAATGTACCTGTTCAAAATTACAAACACATTCTACATAAGAACAAACCTACAGTCCCTGTCTTGTATGCACCGCCTGTATACGGCTGTTCAGAGTATATAGGGCCTTTTTTATTTTATGTGCGGGGTTCCCCTTAATATCCATACAAGACCCAAAGGGGCTGGTAATGGGCTGGGGTAGGGGGGGGGGTCATGGGGTAGCTATGCCATTTTTCTTAAAGATTTTCATCCATATTACCGGGACCAGACATTACATTAAAGCCGCAAGCAGTTTTAAATGGCTTTTTTTTCCTTTAGAAGTGTCATTTTGTGCAGGGACAGTTCTAAACACGGGAAACACGTGGCACTTCACAGGCATACTTTAGACACCCCCCAGGTACGATATTTAAAGGAATATTTGACTTTTTTTTTTTCACTTTATGCATCATTAAAATGACTGCTCCCGAAAAACGACCGTTTTTAAAACTTTTTTTTGCATTGATACATGTCCCCTGGTGCAGAACCCGGGTTCCCAAACCCTTTTTAGGACAATAACATGCATAATAGTTGTTATAATTAGCACTTTAGAATTCGAACGTTCGCATCCATTGTATTTAATAGGGTTCTAATGTTCGTACGAACTTTCGGTCCGTTCGCGGGTTCTGGTGCGAACCGAACCCGGGGGTGTTCGGCTCATCACTAGTCGTGGGTATGACCAGAGCTCTGGATCCCAGGGTCAAGCCCTCCTAAGAGAGGCATTACAGGCAAAACCTTGCTCTTCTGCTGCAAGGCCCGGGTACCGACCGTTTAGCTATGAAGCTTTTTTGGTGGGATCCGGAACAGCTTACTAAGGCCCAAAAGAACCTGTACGCAAGCCCAGTGAAAACACATGTTACTCTTTGGCCAACACCTTAGACACTGGCAAAAAACTGAGGTGCTCCCGGATGGGAGGGGCTTATATAGGGGAGGGTACTTCCGGTTTGGAATTGGCCAGTGCCAACACCTGAAGGTAATCTATATAACCCATTAGTAATGACTAAGTCGCTCTGTGTCCCGTGATGTACGAAAAAGAAATATCCCTCTGTCAGGATATGCAAGATATAGGGGCTTTTGGAGATCTTTCTCCATTGGAGGGACAAATCGAGAAAATCTCCCCCCTACCCTGATGCTGGAGTCACTTTGACTGCTTGCTGGCGTCCTTAGGTCCGGAGAAGAGCAGGCCACCCTTCTGTTCGCTCTTTCCCTTCCCCCATCTTCTATTTGTGTCCTTCTTGGCCCTGATTAGGAGGGGCACGAAAAAACGTTTTGCCTTTTTCTCTCTTGGCCTTAACCGAGAACTTTTTCCCCCTTTCTCTGCAGAGCGCGATAGGACCTGATCCAGACCAGGACCAAAAAGCTGGGAACCTTCAAAAGGTAACCCACAGAGCCGTGACCTGGACATATGGTCCCCCTGCCACGATTTAACCCAGACTGCCCTCCTTGCGGAGTTCAGGAGGGCCGCTGACTTGGCTGAGGTCTTGACAACCTCCACTGTCGCGTCTGCAAAATATGCTACTGCCTCGATTATTTCAAGAGAGTCTAAAACCTCCTCGGAATTGTCCCCTCTAGAAACATGGCCAGAGAGCCTACCTAGCCAGGCATTCACATTCCTGGCTACGCAGGCAGATGCTAGTGCAGGAGCCATTGCTGCCGCATTGGCATCCCATGCACTGTGCAGAAGCGTTTCAGCCCTTCTATCGATTTGGTCTTTAATGCTACCCGAGTCCTCAAAGGACAAACCGGATTTCTTAGAGACCTGAGAAAGGGCTGCATCTAATTTGGGGGTCTTGAAAAACTTCTCTTCTTCTTCCTACCCAAATGGAAACCTTCTCTTCCAGGTTTTTAGCTTAAGGACCTTCCTTTCCGGGTCCTTACATTCCCTCAGAATTACCTCCTTAAGGGTTTGGTGTACTGGGAATACCCTGGACTGAGGTTTTCCTAAGCCTTTATACAACTTATCCCGGGCTGTTGTCTGCACTGGAGGTTCTGGGATAGCTTCAGAGGCATAAATTGCCTTGAGTAACTGTCCCATGTCCTCCACGGGAAAGAGATGCCTAAGTCTAAGACTGTCACTGTCCTGGCTTTCAGGGTCTGAGCCTTCCCCCTCCTCCAATGAGTTGAGTCCTCCTCCGACTCCTCAAGCTCACCTGAGGCAATAGAAGAGGGAGGCCTCTGCGGGGTTCTCTGACCTCTGTCAGATGTGTCTCCCAGAGATGAAGTACCTTCCCTAGAAGACAGAACCTCTCTGCCACTAGTGTTAGGCTCTTCCTTAGATGCAATAACTGTCTTAAAGGATTGGAGCGTAGTCAGCATCTCTGACTGTACTGTAAGGAAGTCCCTCATCACCTGTGAGGTTTCCTTACCCGACAATTTATGTATGCACCTGTAACAAAAAGGTTTTGCGTGATCCTTGTGGGAGCTTTTCATTGCAATTCCCACACCTTTTTGTTCTAGGGGGAGGGGTACTTTTGCTTTTAACCTTGTGGGCCCCTTGAGCAGATCCACTGGGTTCTAAGGAGACAAGACAAGATTGCACTAATTTTTACCAGGCTGTACTCTGTCCTGCCCCCCTCCCCCCCAAGGGGTGTGGGTAAGACCCCCCCTTAACCCACCCCTTGTGAAAATAGAGGAAAGACTCACCACTCGTGGTCCTCTCCTGGGATGCAGCCACCGATGTGTCCTCCTCTCCTTCCATTCCTGGTCTCAGCTGGTCCCTTCTTTCTAGGAGCTTTGCTGTGAGATCCCAGTCGGTGAGAGGGGCCTGTGGGACCTCCGCCTGGCTCCACCAGATTTTTATGGCCAGTACGCCGATCAGCGCCATTTTGCTGGAGTCCCACCGCCAGAAGTAGTCCCATTTTGGCCTCTAGTGTCCGGATCCGCCATTTTGGCGTGGACCGGAAACCGGAAGTGATGTCGCCCGGAACCAGCGCCATCTTGCTCCACCCGGCCTGAACGCTCACTCTTGCCTAGAAGTGTCTTCAGCATTTCCTATGGGGCTGCACTGCCTGGAAAACGACAGCCTTCCTCCTCCAGCGGCCTGGACTCCTACAGACCCTCTGGTTCCTTCATCCCCCAAGTACCCTGGACTGGGTGGAAGGTAGGTGGGGAGGCATGTACCCACAAGAGATCCGGGAAATGCCCCTGTGCCCGGGAGGCTCTTTACCGGGGAATACCACAGGTCATTGGGAACCCCCCTCAGAAGGGACTGAGCCCTGGCTGGACCCGCAACCCTCCCCGGCCTTGGCGTCCAGCTCTCAGGGGGGAGACCATCCGCTATTGACTTCAGGTCTGACAAAAAATAAACGTTTCGCTGCCGGGAAACACAATCAAGGAACTGAGGTGCAGGGGGAAGGGAGGCCTTTTAACCTCATGTATTGATTGTGTTTCCTGCCAAGTGGACCAGTCATCTCTCAGGTGTGCTGTCCTGGAAGATGACTAGAGAAAAACTGTGGTAAACTTATTGACTCGAGTATAAGCCTAGGGTGAGAAATGCAGCAGCTACTGTAAGTGGAAAAGAGGGTCAACAATGCCCATCTGCATGCCTCACTTACCTGATCTCGAGCTGTGACATGCAGTCTTAACTGCAGACGATGGCTGTCAATTGTAACAAGGCCCCGGCTCGTCCTTGTCGGTGACGGAACACTGATTCAGTTTCCCAGCAGTGAGTCAGTGTTCTGCCTATCTCGCACGAGGACGAGCTTTGTTACACTGCACGGCCGCCGACTGCAGTTAAGACTGCATGTCACAGCTCGAGATCAGGTACATGAGGCTGCAGATGGGCACAGTGAGGCAGGGAGACTAGAGTATAAGCCGAAGGGGGCTTTTTCCAGCACAAAAAAAAATATGTGCTGAAAAACTTGGCTTATACGAGAGATTATATATTATAATAAATATATATATATATATATATATATATATATATTTGTTTATATTAATTATGCGCAAGGTCTCACTTTTCACTTCTACTTTAGCCCAGGTTCACACTGACTGGTGTTGTGGAATTCCTAGGCTGTTGTTTACAGAGCACACAGCCCATAATTCCTGTGCTATCTAAGCACACACTTTAGATTCATCTTTTTGCAATAATGCTATCTTTAGCCTAAGTTTGCTAAGATCCACTCACCGTTCATCCCATCACTCACTCAAGAAAGGCAGCACCAACACAGCTTATCTTCTCATCTCCAGCATCCCAGCATGACTGACTAGCCGACGCCTAATCATAGGCTTTTATTAAACTCAAAAGATCTCACACAGGAGGTGATTGGCTGCAGCAACCAATCCCCTCCCCCATGGGCGGGGACCTCACAGGATGTTCCTTCCTCACAGGAAAATGACCATACAAGGAAAATGGCAATACCTGGACATTCCTTCCAACAGGAGATGTCATACATGAATCCCACTCAAGAAATATAGTTTAAAGGATTCAATACAATAATACATACAATGAATACAATAACGTATGATGGCTAAAGTTACCGTTGATAGGAATTCTTATTCTGCGATATTCCATAGAATAACGCATATTAAGATTATACTATTATTGAATGGGGGAGGGAGGCTATCTGCAGACGCACGCTACGAATCCCAATCAATGTTGATCAGACACAGCAGAGACAAGAGCGAGCATCCGCCTATAACCAATGATGTCGTTGCAGAGTGAGCATATCCCCTCCCTAACGATCGTCCGTGCTAATGCACAGAGGGCCCCCGTCGGTGGACATATCCGCACCCCGCAAACATCACACTCCAACCTCAAGACGTTTTCCCCCATCAGACGGGATTCAACCAGCCTCAGACTACCCCAATCAGCTCTTTTAGAGCGGGTTGCGGAAGTACTAACACTGGGTGACACTATGACAATACATATTAAATACATCTCCATAAAAATCTCCACAACAGTCCTCCTTTTTTGTCATATGCACCCCATGTGTCCCTCGATGAGAGTTGATCTGCTTCTTACACCTGTAAATGAATCAGTCCTTAGTCCATAAAAAGGAAAACACGGCTTGACATGTAGACTCTACTCTTCAGGGGCATGACTTATAAAGGAGGACACGACATGGTGAGCTGTAGTAATCGCCGATCTGTCTGTGATCCTCTGTGTCTTGTATGTGGGTCCGGCTTCGTGGCGTCTCATCAAGGAAACTCTGGTCACGCCTCAAATCAGGCAACAGGAGCACCTCGTCACGACATAGAAAGAATAGAAATAAAACGACATGAGTATATATATTCCCACTTCCTTTATCCACGATCCGCTGTAAAATAAAAATTAGATCCCCCGAGGCGCATGCGCGGCTTGTAGGATGGCGGACGTGTGAGAGACGAGCTCCGGTCCCCGTCTCCCTGTTTGCAGCTCCTGTTCCGCTTCCACTATTACACTAGCACCAGGAGCAACACCACAACCTGCCTAAAGCTCCCGGGCAGCTTATGGGCAAAATCGGCAACCAAAGAGCTACTTACCGAGGCTTCATCCCGCCGCCGCCCTCGAGGCCCAGTCAAGATATGGAGCGCTTCCTGTACAGGCCGCAATCCCTGGCCTTGAGTACGGCCGCCGGCCCGCTGGACGATGCAGACGTTCGCCAAGCGTCTGATACTGCGCCACAGACGGACGATGGACCCCAGCATTCCCAGCCCACATATGCTGCAGCGATAGTAACAGTAGCTGTGCTGGATCTCAAACTGCAATCGCTGCTACAGGATCTGACTCACAACATAGCCAAGGAGGTGGGTAAATTGGCACATGAACTCAGGGGGGAGATAAACCAACTGGGGGAAAGAACTGATACCTTAGAGACCAAATTTGATGATCTCACACAATATATACATGTCCTGGAGGAGGACAATGCGGCCATGAAACATACTGTTTCTCAACTCCAGCTACAGCAGGAGGACCTGGAGAACAGGGAAAGACGCCAGAACCTCCGTATCCGCGGAGTCCCTGAATCGGTCCCTGATAAAGAAATACGCTCGTACCTGCTAGGCCTCTTTGTCACTCTGGCGCCCCATATTCCAGACATTGACTGGCGTCTGGATCGAGCCCACAGATCTCTAGCCCCTAAGCCCCCGCCTGGCTCCAACCCCAGAGACATTATTGTCCGTTTTCATTTTTATGAGAGCAAGGAAGCTCTCACGATCGCTACTCGTAACAAATCTCGTATAGAATACAAAGCAACCAAAATCCAGATATTCAGCGATCTTTCTCCTATTACCCTGGCAAAGAGAAGAAGCTTCCGCCCTGTTACCACCCACTTGCAAAATCTCCAAGTGCCCTATCGTTGGGGTTTTCCTTTTCGCCTGATTGTCACTAAGGATGGAATCCAACATTCACTGAGAGATTTAATTAAAAGCGAGGCCTTCCTCCGCAATCTGGATCTCCCCCCCATCCCCGAGGAGGACCTCCAGATGCCCGTTTTGAATACCAAGCCTCTTACTACTCCTGCCAAGATTTGGACCCCCGTCCAACGTCGATCTCGAAAAACCTTCTCCACTCCTCAACGCGCTAACACCTCCAGATTTCAGACCTGAACAAGCTTCTGTATCCAGAGACTTTCTTTATCACTACAACGGCCGGTTGCTGTTCACTATTGCCATGCTGGTGATCCTGTGATTATAGATCACTATTGATGGCCCTTATTTTTTCTTTGTTGAGGACGCTATCCTGATTTATAAGATCTACAAGCTCCACTTTTAGCTACTTCTATAGTTTTCCAGGTGACTACCGCGATGACCATTGTCCTGAAACCATCTTTCACGCCCACCCCCTACATTGGTGTGGAATGTTTTCTTTGAAATGACGGGGACCCCCGCTGGTTCCTGCAGGTTGCTATGCCCCTCCTTTTCCCAGACTGTAGTCTGGGCTCCCTGATGTTTTTTTTCTCATCAGGGCTCTTGAAAATGTGTTTTCATTTATTCTTGGTTCACAACTTTTTGAATTTCCTTCTCTTTTTTTATTTTCTTTTTCTTTCTTTTTCAAAGAATGTGTGTTATATCAGAGGTCTTTTTTTTCTTGACCTTATTCAGTTTACTAAAGGTACCTTTAAGGCATCATTTCGACTGGTAAACGTATTGGCTCTCATATGCTCTGTATTATGGTTACTTGAATGCTTTTTCCTTTTAGATTCTATTACCTATATTACGATAGTTAAATACTACTTTGATAGATTATGGCCCTGAAAGTATACTCATGTAATGTTAAAGGCCTGAATTCCATAGGTAAAAGATGGCAAGCTTTGAAAGAATTCAGGTCCTCTAACGCAGATGTGATTATGGTCCAGGAGACCCACTTTAGACATGGGGGATCCTTTAAATTTGCTTCCAGATATTTCCCCACTGCTTTCATAGCTTCAGACCCCTCTGGAAAGGCAGGGGTGGCAATCCTCATCAAACGTTCTTGTCCGATCCGGACCCTTTCCTCTTGTTTAGACCCAAATGGTCGGTATGTACTCTTGAATTGTACCCTTTTGAATACCCAATTTACCTTGGCTAACGTTTATGCCCCGAATACCGGTCAAATTAGCTTCCTTACAACAGTTTTTGAAAAACTACACTTAGATTCTCAACCTTTAAAGATCATAGGCGGTGATTTCAATGTGTGCATGTCCCCGACTAAGGATAGGCGTGCACTATTTCAGAATATACCACGTATAGCTGTCCAAAAACTGTCAGCTTCTTTTCGTAAACTGACGAGATCGTATAACCTCTTTGACACCTGGCGAGTGAAACATCCCATTCAAAAAAGTTTCACTTTCTACTCCCCTCCCCATAAGCTCTATTCCAGACTAGACCATTTTTTCGTAACGGCCCCTCTACTTCCCTATGTTATATCTTCTGAGATTGACCCAATCACCTGGTCGGACCATGCACCCATTGAACTCGACCTGATGCTGACCTCCATTACCCCTAAGATGTGCCACTGGCGCCTTAACGAGTCATTACTTAAAGATCCGACCGTTGGGCCTCAGTTGCAGCAGAAGCTGTCTGAATTCTTTCAAATAAACAAAGGTTCGGCGTCGGACCCCTCCATCCTGTGGGAGGCTCATAAGGCCTTTTTCAGGGGTGAGTGCATCTCCGCGGCCTCTCGTTTTAAACGCGACTCAATGAAACAGAAAACAGATCTTCTTGCTCGGTTGGGGGCTGCGGAGGCGCACTTACTTGGTTCCCCCACGGTGGAGGGGCTGAGGCTGGTGACCTCGATTCGTAATCAAATCAAATCTCTTAACCTCAGTAAGATTTCTAAATCTATGTTATGGGCAAGACAAAAATTCTATGAGTATGCCAATAAGCCACATAGAATGCTTGTTAATAGACTAAAGCCTCGACCCTCTCTTTCCATTCCTGACCACCTGATGCAGCCAGATGGACTTCCCACATACTGTCCTAAGATTATGTCCCAGGTGTTTGGGGACTTTTATCAGAAGCTGTATAATTGCCTAGCCTCTGACCCGTCATCTCAGTTCTCCCAGGATAAATTTGAACAATTTATGTCCCTTTTAGATCTGCCTACATTGTCGAATGACCAGAAAACCTTACTCAATGCCCCTGTTACTATTGAGGAAATTACAGCGGTAGTAAAGGCTCTACCAACTCACAAATCACCAGGACCAGATGGACTCCCCTACTCCTACTATAAGATATTCTCTGACATTCTCAACCTCCAAATGCTATCTTTATTCTCCTCTTTATTCAATGGCTCCATCCCTCACACGCATTTATAACTGTCATCCCCAAACCGGGTAAGGACCACTCGTTACCAGATAATTATCGTCCCATTGCCCTACTAAACTCAGACTATAAGATCTTTACTAAAATACTTGCTAACAGACTATTCCTATTACTGACAAGACTGATTCACAAGGACCAGGTGGGATTTGTACCAACTAGACATGCAGGTGATAACACCAGACGGACTATAGATCTGATTGACCTTTTAAACAAAACCAAACACCCTGACATAGTCCTGAGCCTTGATGCACAGAAAGCGTTTGACCGCCTTAGCTGGCCTTTCATGTTCGCTGTCCTTTCCAGATATGGGTTCTCAGGTTCTTTTATTACAGCCCTACATGCCTTATACTCCACCCCTACGTCCCAGGTTCAGATGTCTTCCTATCTGTCGCAGCGATTCCCCCTCAGTAATGGTACCAGGCAGGGGTGTCCCCTGTCACCCCTGCTGTTTATCCTGTGTTTAGAACCCTTGGCGATAGCCATCAGGGCCCACCCAGATATACAGGGGGTTTTGCTGCGACAGCGGGAATATAAACTGTCACTCTTCGCCGACGACATCCTATTGACCCTCACTCACCCTACCCTATCTTTGCCCACTTTACAGGACACCCTATCGGCATTTGGAGCTCTCTCAGGGTTTAAAATTAACCAATCCAAAACAGAGGCCTTACCCATAAACATGTCACCCGAACTGCTTAAACCCCTCCAAGATTCTTTCCGTTACCATTGGAATCTTTCTACGCTCAAATACCTGGGGGTTTACATTACCCCTTCATACCTGTCCCTATACCAAGCAAATTTCCCCCCTATGTTTGCAGAAATCTCACGTCTTTTGAATAACTGGACCTCTCTTTCAATTTCTCTCTTGGGTAGGGTAAATATCCTTAAGATGTCAATTCTTCCCAAGTTACTTTATCTGTTCGAAACACTTCCGATCCCGGTGCCAATGTCACAGCTGAGAAACCTCCAGAGATTATTCCTCAGGTTCATATGGAACAATGCCTCTCATAGGATAGCACAGTCAGTTGTCTTTGCTCCTAGGAGCAGGGGGGGCCTGGCGGCGCCAGATATCATCAGGTACTATTATGCGTCTCACTTGAGAGCAATAATTACATGGACCTCTAGAAAAGCTTCTAGTAGATGAGCGGAGATTGAGCTGGGAATTACTGTTCCGGTTCATCTTTGCTCTATGCTATGGCCTATCTCTTCCAGGTACACACCCCAATTGAGATCTCTTTGTTTAGCACCGATGCTTTTCACCCTTGCAATTTGGAAGAGATGCGCAGAACGTTACTCTTTGGCTTCCAAGTGCCCCCCCTTCTAAATTTACTGTTCAACCCAGATATCCCTGATGGACTGTCGTTTGCGAGGATGGGCCCGTGGACCCGAGCAGGGATATTTCAGTTACGACATGTTGTGCATCCAATCACTCGTAGACTCCTATCTTTTTCAGAGCTACAGGAAAAGCATGACCTCCCAGCTTCACTCCACTATTCTTATATTCAATTCAAACACTTTTTCTCTACCATAGCCCCCACCCTTTCATTAGAAAAACCTACTGGCTTTGAAGGCATCTGTGCCAATGGTCCTTATGATTCAAAACAAATTTCATCTATATATAAGATACTCCATGAAAACCCGCCCCTGACGGATTCCACCCATAGCTATATGAAGAAATGGTCACATATTTTACAACGCCCAATATCGCTATTGGATTGGGGTAAGATATGGGACTCCACATCCAAGATCTCACGTTGTGTAGTGCAGAAAGAAACTGCATTTAAAGTCCTGATGTTTTGGTACAGGACCCCGGACCTGCTACATGCACGAGATATATCTTTCTCTAACCTTTGTTGGAGATGTGGTGGATCTGTGGGTTCCCTTTTTCACATTTTTTGGGAATGTCCACTTATTATCCCCTTTTGGACTGAAATCCAAGAACTTCTACAGAAGTTACTGCTTTCCCCTATCCCGCTAAACCCCATACATTTCCTTCTAGGCCTGCCTCTTCAGGGCCTATCAAAGGCTTTGAAGAAACTAATGAACTTTGTTCTTCTAGCAGCTAAAAGAGCTGTCCCTAGATGTTGGCTTTTCACCTCTCCTCCTACGCTCCACCAGGTTCTGGCTATATTACAGGATACACGTAGAATGGAGCATATGACCGCTAAGATAGAAGAAACCTTACCTGTTTTTGACAAGATCTGGGGACCTTGGGACGAATCTGAATACTCTTGTGAATCTGATAGGCCCCATGATGTTCATCCTCATTCATGAAGTATACCTACGGATATCCTAGTCTGCCTTCCCTCTCCTTTTCTATTGTTCAGATGTATCTAGAACTGTAACCATATATTTTCTACCCAATGCCTTATTGCCCTATGACACTGTATGTTATACAACCGTCAATGTCCCTGAGTTGGTTAACATTTCAATGCAATGTACATGTGTCTCTACTATGTTACTGTATCAACCCTCATGTTGCCGAATTTTCTTTTATATCAATGTCAGTCGAAATGCCTTTTCTCTCTTTATTTGCACTATTATGTAATATGTTTATAAAAATTTTATAAATAAACAATTTAAAAAAAAATAAAAATTAGATCCCCAAAGATTCCCAGACCCTTAAAATAGACTCCCAACCTTCACTTAGCTACAGCTCTGGCTTCAACAATTACATGAAGAACCCTATCCTTAACGGATGAGAATTGTTCAATCGTATCCCAAGCCCGAGCCCCCCCCCCCACATGCAGGACACCATGCCCAGACCTGGTCGGGGTTGGTGAACAAATCCCTTCTAGCTGTCCCTGCCATTCTTAATTTCCTGCGCCATCAGATCCTCGCGATCTGCCAAGAGATAAGGTGCTGGGACAGCTTCACCATCACGCATGAACCTCTTGCTTTGGGGGAATTACCTTTATAAACTGCAGATCCACATAACCACCAAACTAAAGTTCAAACACACTTGTGGCCTACCTAGATACCCAAACCGACAAGAGGCAGAGCCATTAAAACTAAAACCAATTTTACCCTCTAAAAATGCATTGTTAGATTCCATTGACAAGTGTCTGTTTGGAGTCTTCACTGGTTTGTCAAAACTCCTCATACCCATAATAACATCATAAATGGCATGTACCACTGTCATCGCTGGGGACTAAAACTCGGTGAAGACTCAGAACAGACCATCGGTCCTGTTCGCTTTCTGAGCTAGTCAGGACATACACTTTATATAATAACTTGGGATGCTTTTCATCGTTACACTTGCTAAAATTTACTAAACAACAAAAATATAAATAAACAAAGATACTCCTCATTCTTTGGTGTGGTTGAGCCGCTTCTTGCAGTGGCTGGCGTGGTCTCATCCCTCAAGCTTCTTTACAACGACCCAGTTACCCGGTTGGAAAGAATGTAAACTGATTATTAAATCAGGGTCCAGGAGGGACTCGTGAAAACCTTTTGGTGGACATTTTGAAGTTCATGTCACAACGATCGCACCTCCCCCATCAGCCGAGAATATAAGTGACAGCTAATGAGGCGAGTACGACTATGGTTTTGATTGACCTCCAAACAACCCTCATATGACAATAACCCAGACATCGGGACTGTGGTCACTGCATAACCTGTGCGTGGCTTACAATACCTGGAGCCATTGACAAGGTTCTTAGCCTCTGGGATGGGAACCTACTTCACCAGACTGCTGCTCGCCGATTCAAATTCTATCAAAGAAAGACAGTCTTGGCACAAACTTGGTTAGAATTACAGAAGTTAATATTAGTTTGAAAAAAAACTGTCACGCTTACATTGATCACTTCTCCCCCCTTTTCTTCCTCATTACAGACTGAAGGAAGAAATGTGTGGTGCAGGAAAAAAAAAACAATGAAATAACCTATGATACTTTTACCTCCCTTAGACTCGTATTTATCCATATGTACCGCTGTCTACATACACCTGTTCTCTGTGTACAAACTCCTTGGACCTGAAAAATACTTATAAGCAGAATCATTACGCTATCCTTCATATTTAACCTGCAAAGAATGGTAAAACAATAATGACATTCCTGTACATTGGTAAATTGTCAATGACATTCTTTCAAAACCGATTCAAACAAAACCCTCTGTAACCCTTACTTTTCCCGTTCCTACAAAAATACAACAGCCGCGACGCATCGAAGGATCGCCACGGTAAGTTCGAACATATTCACGTTACTACATACAAACATTCAGATACAAACATGGGGGAGATACTTCCCAGTTTCCAAATCCACAAATGAAAAAACAAAAACAGCCAGAATTCTCCCTTTACTCTTTCAGCAATCGAAAAAAATATAATGGGAAAAAAACACGAGAGCAGCTCGAAAACCTTCCATGGACCAGCCATACAAAGTTCAAACAAACGGGCATGAGCCACCGTTCGTCATCATTACAGATTTCTGAAGCCGCAGCTCAACTACATCCATTCCAGAGGGATACCCAAAATAGTATCCTTGGACCACCTATGTTAATCTTTTTGGGGTTCAAAGGCCTTTGCCCCAAAACTAGGCTTCGTGCACTGTGTGACCGTCTGACTATGGGAAGCCTCCATTCCTTCCCTTTGCACAGACCTCCTTGTGTCCATGGCGATTCGAATCGGCTTATCGTCTTAAACCTGCGTCCAGGTTAAACCGTTGCACCCTTTCGGAGATCACCGCCTGGTGTCTTCTTATACGGTGAATTGCAGAACTACAACCACTATATGGTCAAGTCCTCCAACTAGAAACCCTAACCGAGGCGTCAACTCTATGGCTTGTTGTCCCAACACTTTTGGAACTACAGAACAACCACAGATCAACCCCCGAATTAGGCCTCTACCCCTCACAGTGTATGCATACACAAGCATTTTCCGCTATACACCCATACACTGCGTCGTCAGACTAAACCACACAGAACACTTACGCCAGTTTACCACCTGCAGAACAATGTGGCTTCTCTCTGTATCTAGATGATAAAATAATGGTGATGCCCCCGTTTGCTCTCTACCCAAAACTGTATTTCAGTATAAAACTTTACAAAACTGGAACAAAATATAAAACACTTTTAAATGCCAAAATGCTTTCCATTTTCCTTCCAAACACAAATCTCATTCAGACAACCCCAAGCTCCTCCCACCAACTTTCTGCTGATATATAAATGCTGAAAAGAAACTTCCGGTTATGCTCAGCTACTTAAAAAAAAAAACTGGTTTATTTACATATCAATTGTTCAGGAAGAGGGAGGGGGAGGGGAGGCCTTAGCCTTAATCGCCTTGTCTATTAAGACTCCAAAAAATTCATGGCTACACATTATATATATTTCAACCATTTAAAACCTTGTCAAGGAAATGATGGAGTAAACCCCCCTTTGCAAATGGGAGGGAATCCCCCCTGACCCACATTCCCTGGAAGTCAGACCATAAGTTGGGACTCAAAATACAAACTCCTGCCAAGAGATGGCTATACAGTACAAGTTCCAAAAAATGAATTGCCCTCTGGGAAACTCCCAAATATTTAAACATAAAAACACATTGTACAAAAACTCTGTTAGTCTTACAATCTATCAAAATTCAATGTAAAGTGAAGTTTTTTCTTAAAACCAAAATCCAAAACCCCAAACCCCTGCTCATATACTGCTAAGTCAGCCGATCCTGCAATAGCCCACACTCACCCAAATGAAAACAGAGAAATCCCCAAGCTAACATCATGTGCATGGAGTTTGCATGTCCTCCCTGTGTCTGCGTTGGCCTCCCTCCACACTCCAAATGCTGGTAGGTCAGCCAGATCCCATCCACAAATAGGCCCCAGCATGTGCGTGTGTCCGCAAGCGCGTCGTGGCCCCTCGGGGTAAGACCGCGCTATTTCAAGATACCACTCAACTCAAAAGGCGATGCTTAGAAAAACAATTTAAACCAGCGAATTCATTAAACAAAAACCAGTCTCTCAGTATGTCCCCCTGGTGTCTCACTACTCTTCCCAGCAGTGCACAGGTCAAACTGTAAACGCATAAAACATAAGAAAACTGCGCCGATCAACAAATGCCAATACAGCATATTCAGGAGCTGTGTTTGCTAAACTGGAACTTCCGATCTCAAACTGTAAACGTCTCTTAAAATGGCCGACAAGCCAGGACAGCAAAATGGTGGATGAAAACCGCACACCTCATGGACAACAATGGCGCCATTAACGCATGCAATTTTTCCCGCCAAAACCAGCATGGGACGTCACAATGAACACCACATTGGTTCCCCAACACAAAGAAAAAAACAAATGGCCTCTACCAGGTTCCAACGCAGAAAAGATCGCACTATATTCGCACCAAACATCAAAATCTGCCCCACAGGCTGAGAAATTCCACCAGCGAAATAGCAGACGAATGCCACATGGTATAGTGTCCAAAATAAAGGTGGCTGCACCTTCCCATATAGGATACCCACAGGCTAAGGAAAAACTGTGCCTCAAAATGGCAGACAAACCTGCAAGGCTAACAAAAACCAAGAATGGCGCCATTACTTTTTCCCGCCAAAACCAGCATCTCTTTAAAAGAAAATCAAAAATGTTTTTCTCCACAAAGACAGACTACACAATTGAGATTTTTCTAAATGATCAACAAAATCCACTGAAAAAGGTGTCAGCTACACTCTACAAGGACCACATGTACACTTACAAACTTAGCCTCCCTTTTGCCAACTAAACAGCACATTCAATAAATGTTAGTTACATGAACAATATTAAAAACATGTTCATTTCTCTAAGTCCATATACTCTGAGATATGCACCACTTTTCTCTACCTAAAGTTCACACACAGTGGCCTCAGCTTCCATAACAAGCCATTGCAGAGACATACTATGTCTGCCTTCTAGCAATGCCTGGCCACTTGGATATGCGGCGGGAACTTTCAACTCAAAAACCAAACTCTTTACTTAAAATATTTTTACACTTATGGGGACATGTGTCTTTGTCCCCTATAAAGGCAAAAATCACAATTTATCCATTTCTATTTTTCATAGAAATCACAAACACCACACACATACAGTACAATGTTGCCTGCATGTCTGCTCAGAGTGTCTTTCCCTCAGGGCAAAGCCCCAGCAACACAAAACAGTCTCCATTGCAAACAGTGGGCAAGCCCTTCCCCCATTCAAGCACATAGCTCACAAACAAACCTCTGAGAAATACAAAAAGCTCAGCCAAACACACACATTGCAGACTGAATAATTCCACATCTATACCTTCATTTCATACACAATATACAGTTTCCATCAGCATTCACACAGGCACAAACACTACACACAACTTTGTAATGAAAATTGGAAAGTCAATAGATACACAACTTTCAAACATGTTGGCAGTGATAGCCATGTTGCCTGCCCCGCCCCCGCTAAACCTCATGGCTCGCAAACAATCTAATCACACACAGGCATACACAAACAAATTCACAGGCCTACGATCGGATTCACAGGCATACGATCTCTCTCCCAACAAAATCACACACACACACATGCACGATCGGATTCGCAGACATACACACGCACACACACTGCAAACTTAAAGCATTATTTCAAAAAGACAAATTTTTTTTGTTCGTTTCAAAGTACAGCCTCTTCACGCATCAATCACATCGCAGGTCCACTCTCCTCCTCTGCTGATCTGATGCTCAAAGAGGCCGCAATTGGTCCCAACCGTGAGTCGCCATTCTGTTGTGGAATTCCTAGGCTGTTTGCAGAGCACACAGCCTATAATTCCTGTGCTATCTATAAGCACACACTTTAGATTCATCTTTTTGCAATAATGCTATCTTTAAGTTTGCTAAGATCCACTCACCGTTCATCCCATCACTCATTCAAGAAATGCAGCACCAACACAGCTTATCTTCTCATCTCCAGCATCCCAGCATGACTGACTAGCCGACGCCTAATCATAGGCTTTTATTAAACTCAAAAGATCTCACACAGGAGGTGATTGGCTGCAGCAACCAATCCCCTCCCCCATGGGCGGGGACCTCACAGGATGTTCCTTCCTCACAGGAAAATGACCATACAAGGAAAATGGCAATACCTGGACATTCCTTCCAACAGGAGATGTCATACATGAATCCCACTCAAGAAATATAGTTTAAAGGATTCAATACAATAATACATACAATGAATACAATAACGTATGATGGCTAAAGTTACTGTTGATAGGAATTCTTATTCTGCGCTATTCCATAGAATAACGCATATTAAGATTATACTATTATTGAATGGGGGAGGGAGGCTATCTGCAGACGCACGCTACGAATCCCAATCAATGTTAATTAGACACAGCAGAGACAAGAGCGCGCATCCGCCTATAACCAATGATGTCGTTGCAAAGTGAGCATATCCCCTCCCTAACGATCGTCCGTGCTAATGCAAAGAGGGCCCCCGTCGGTGGACATATCCGCACCCCGCAAACATCACACTCCAACCTCAAGACATTTTCCCCTATCAGACGGGATTCAACCAGCCTCAGACTACCCCAATCAGCTCTTTTAGAGCGGGTTGCGGAAGTACTAACACTGGGTGACACTATGACAATACATATTAAATACATCTCCATAAAAATCTCCACAACACTGGGGGATTGAAATCGTGCGAGTTCAGCTGAACTTGCACGATTTCATTGCCACATGTCAGTCCCAACTTTGGGGGCGATTTCAGAGAAATCTGTGTGGGTTGCTGCACAGATGTCTATACACATGTCAAATCGCTGCAATGTGAACGTAGGCTTAGAAAAGTTTTAGGCCAGGTCAAGTTCACTATAACACAGACCATCCCTCTGCTTGAGTTTCTGTAATTAAAATTTGTAACTGCAGTGTTTAACCACTTCCCTACCCAGCCATAGTCAAATGACGTCCTGGGCTTTGTGGGGGGATATCTGAATGATGCCTGCAGCTAGAGGCATCATTCAGATATTCCTTTTGTTCTGCTGGCGATTCTGTGCGCCATAAGAATGATCATAGCGGCGGTTCCGCCGCTTGATCGTTCTTATAAGCGGCGGGAGGGGACATCCCCCCCCCCCTCCCGACGCCATCCGGTGATTCTCCGGGCTCTCCCGTAGCATCGGGGGCCCGGAGAAAGAATCGTCCGGCGCCGGAGGTGAACCATAGAGATGACTGGTGACCAGATGGTCACCAGTCATCTCTATGACCGTCGGAGGCCCGGGCGGGTTGTGAGGACGTCACGCCTGGGTTCTCAGATGTAAACAAAGCCGCCATTGCGGCTAGTAAACATGAGATCAGTGAATTTTTTTTCCCAATCTCATGCTTTCCAGCCTGGAGGAGAGATGTGGGGTCTTATTGACCCCGCATCTCTCCATAAAGAGGACCTGTCACACACCATTCCTATTACAAGGGATGTTTACATTCCTTGTAATAGGAATATAAGTGATCAAAAAAATAAAAGTGTAAAAAAAAAAATATTAAGTAAAATAAAAATAAAAATAATATTTTTTTTTTTAAACGCCCCTGTCCCCGGTAGCTCGCGATCAGAAACGATCGCACATGCAAGTCCCGCCCACATATGTAAACGCCGTTTAAACCACATATGTGAGGTATCGCCACGTGCAATAGAGCGCATGCAACAATTCTAGCACTAGACCTCCTCTGTAACTCTAACCTGGTAACCTGTAAAAAAAAATAAAGCGTCGCCTATGGAGATTTTTAAGTACCGAAGTTTGGCACCATTCCATGAGTGTACGCAATTTTAAAGCGTGACATGTTAGGTATCTATTTACTCGGCGTAACATCATCTTTCATATTTTACAAAAAAATTGGGCTAACTTTACTGTTTTGTTATTTTTTAATTCATGAAACCATTTTTTTCCCCAAAAAAGGCGTTTGAAAAATTATTGCGCAAATACCGTGCAAGAAAAAAAGTTGCAATGACCGTCATTTTATTCCCTAGGTTGTCTGCTAAAAAAAAACATATATAATGTTTGGGGATTCTGAGTAATTTTCTAGCAAAAGAATGATGATTTGTACATGTAGGAGAGAAGTGCCAGAATAGGCCCAGTATTGAGGTGGTAAAAAAAGCCCGGTGTTGAAGTGGTTAACTACAACATGACTTACTAATGAATATAGGCAATACGGAAGCTTTAAAGGCTGTACCAGAGCTTGCAGGACCTGCATAGAGCCTTCTAACAATCCATAAGGTTAGTTGGAATATGCTTACAAAAGTACAGGTGCATTTTAATAAAATACATAACATTAATCAACTGTTAGAAATGTTGGTTTCAGAAGGATGCTTTCTGTAAAATTTTGCCGAAATTGAAAAATTGTTACACCGACATGCACCCTACAGTAAATTTGCAACTATACACAATTGCATCAAGATGAGAGATAACGGGGGCGTGGCAAACGACCCGGGATGCGAGGACGTGCTTAGCCTGAGCTCCGTCCATGCCACACACATCCTGACTAGTGTTGAGCGAACCCGAACTGTAAAGTTCGGGTCCGTACCGAACTTTAGCTTTTTCCCGAACCCGAACCCGGACCCGGACTTTGCGCAAAAGTCCGGGTTCGGGTTCGGCAATCTAATTACGCATTTAGAAATGCTTCAGGGGCCAGCCAATCACCTTTTGATTAGCTGGTGTGCCCTTAGAGGCCATCATAGCCATGCCTACTAATGGCATGGCTGTGATTGGTCAGTGCAACATGTGACCCAGCTTCTATATAAGCTAGAGGCACACAGCAACACACGTCACTCTGCTTCAGAATAGATAGGGAGAGGATCTAGTCTGCTGCTGCAGCTGCTTTTAGGGAGAGATAGAAAAATACATGAGGTAGTCCTGATTCTGCAATCTGAGGGAAAAGATAGAGAGATAGTGTAGTGTAGGGCCAGGTTCCTGTGTTGGTGCTTTCAGGGAGAGAGAATATTATATAGGAGTCCAGATTCAGAGATTAAAATCAGCGATCTGCATAGGTTTACCTGTTTGTGTTGCAGTGCAGTCTTTTTATACTGCCATGAGCCCAGTGTCAGAGAAAATCTAACTTTTAGGGGGGGAAAAAAAGGCACTTTATTGTGCTCTTTTCCAAAAGACCCATAGGGCAAAAAAAAATAAAAAATTTGCATTTTATTTTGCTCGTGCAAAAAAAGACCCGTTTAGGGCAAAAAAAATAAAAAATTTGCACTTTAATGTACGCTTGCAAAAAGAGCCATTCAGGGCCACAAAAAATAGTTTGCAGTGTGTTATACATATTTGGAGGTGTGTGAAATAAAAAATTTCTATATAGTTTTCTCCTACTGTGCTATACTAAAAAAACAACATTTTTTTTGAATAGCATTTTCTGCAGTTCTGTAGCTGTGCGATTCAGCGGTTACGTACTGTGGGTGTGTTCTGCTCTTCCAAAAACACCCATTTAGGGCAACATCCTAAATTTGGAAAATATGAGGAGAAGGTCAAAGGGACGTGGTGGCCCCGGTCGTGGTGCTGCTGGTGGAGCTCCTGTTGCAGGGAGAGGACGTGGTGGATCTGTGCCAGATACACGCACAAGTGAAACACCTTCCTCAGGTGCGAGTAGGCGACCAAGCCTGCGGCGGTATTTTGTCGCGCCTAATGAGGCTGTACGAATGTTTAGGCCAGGACAAGTACAGGCGATAGTAGATTGGGTTGCTGACAGTGCCTCGGGTTCCTTCACATTGTCTCCCACCCACTCTTCTGATGAAAGATCAGAGTTGGCACCTGAAACCCATGTCCATCAGTCTTTCACCTCACCCCCTTGCAAATCAGCCAAGCAGTCTGAGCCCCAAATCATGCAGCAGTCTCTTCTGCTTTTCGATGACTCTGTTAGCAGGGTTTCCCAGGGCCATCCACCTAGCCCTGCCCCAGAAGTGGAAGAGATTGAGTGCACCGATGCCCAACCACTTATGTTTCATGATGAGTACATGGGAGGACCATCGCAGTACGTCTCGGATGATGACGAAACACAGGTGCCAACTGCTGCTGCTTTCGCAATTGTGCAGACAGACAAGGAGGGCAGGGGTGAAGACTGGGTGGAAGATGATGTGGAGGACGATGAGGTCCTCGACCCCACATGGAATGAACGTTATGCAGGTGACCAGTGTAGTTTGGAGGAAGAGGCGGTGGTCGCACAGAGCCACCAGCACAGCAGAAGAGGGAGCAGGGTGCAAAAGCAGAGCGTCCGTCCCCTAGACAGTATGTCTGCTACTGCCCACCGCAGCAAGGGACCGAGCACACCAAAGCCAGGTCCAAGGAGTTCCCTAGCGTGGCAGTTCTTCACACAATGTGCTGATGACAAGACACGAGTGGTTTGCAGGCTGTGCAATCAGAGGCTGAAGCGAGGCATAAACGTTCTCAACCTGAGCACAACCTGCATGACCAGGCATCTAAGTGCAAAGCACGAGCTGCAGTGGAGTAGACACCTCAAAAACCAAGAAAGGTCTCTGGCTCCTCCTGCTTCCTCTTCTGCTGCAGTCTCGGCCTCTTCATCCACCTCTGTAGTGACAGTGGCACCTGCCACCCCGCAAACAGAGGATCTGCCAGCAACACTACCACCTGGGTCACCGACCATCTCCACAATGTCCCATGGAAGCGTTCAGCTCTCTATCTCCCAAACATTGGAGCGGAAGAGGAAGTACCCCCCTAGCCACCCGCGATCCCTGGCCCTGAATGCCAGCATTTCAAAACTCCTGGCCTTTGAAATGCTGTCATTCCGTATGGTGGAGACGCAGAGTTTTAAAAGCCTGATGGCATTGGCTGTCCCACAGTACGTCGTGCCCAGCCGCCACTATTTTTCCAGGCGAGCCATCCCTTCCCTGCACAACCAAGTGGGAGACAAAATCAGGTGTGCACTGCGCAACGCCATCTGTGGCAAGGTCCACCTAACTACGGATGCGTGGACCAGTAAGCACGGTCAGGGACGTTATATCTCCCTAACAGCACACTGGGTAAATGCAGTGGCGGCTGGGCCTGAGGCAGATAGCAGTTTGGCGCATGTCCTTCCACCACCGAGGATTGCAGGGCGCTTCAGTTTGCCTCCTGTTGCTAACTCCTCCTATTTCGCTTCCTCATCCTCTACCGCCTCCTCATCCGGTCAGCGTAACACCTTCACCACCAACTTCAGCACAGCCAGGGGTAAACGACAGCAGGCAGTTTTAAAACTTTCCTGTTTGGGGGAAAAACCCCACACCGTGCAGGAGTTGTGGAGGGACATGAAACAACAGACCAATGAGTGGTTGCTGTCAGTGAGCCTCAAGCCCGGCCTGGTGGTGTGCGATAATGGCCGAAATCTCGTAGCAGCTCTGGACCTAGCCGGTTTGACGCACATCCCTTGCCTGGCACATGTGCTGAACTTGGTGGTCCAGAGGTTCCTTAAAAATTACCCCAATATGCCAGAGCTGCTGCAGAAAGTGCGGGCTGTGTGCGCACTTTTGGCGTTCTCACCCTGCTGCTGCTCGCCTGTTAGCGCTGCAGCGTAACTTCGGCCTTCCCGCTCACCGCCTCATATGTGACGTGCCCACAAGGTGGAACTCCACCTTGCACATGCTGGCCAGACTGTGCGAGCAGCAGCAGGCGATAGTGGAGTTTCAGCTGCAGCAATCACGCGTGAGTCGCTCTGCGGAACAGCACCACTTCACCACCAATAACTGGGCCTCCATGCGAGACCTGTGTGCCTTGTTGCGCTGTTTCGAGTACTCCACCAACATGTAAAGTGCCAATGACGCCGTTCTTAGCGTTACTATCCCAGTTCTATGCCTCCTTGAAAAAACGCTTCGGGCGATGATGGAAGAGGATGTGGCACAGCAGGATGAGGAGGAGGAGGAAGCGGGATCATTTCAAAGGCTTTCAGGGCAGTCTTTCACAAGTGGCTACGAGGGTGGGATCCTGCACCAACAAACGCCAGGTACACAATTGTCCGGCAGAAAGGGCACAGTTCTGGAGGATGACGAGGTGGAGGAGGAGATGATGGAGGAGGAGGAGGAGCCATTTTCACAGCAGGGTGGCACCCAGACCAGCTCGTGGCCATCACTGGTGCGTGGCTGGGGGGATACAGAGGACACAGACGATACACCTCCCACAGAGGACAGCTTTTATTTGCCTCTGGGCAGCCTGGCACACATGAGCGATTACATGCTGCAGTGCTTCCGCAATGACCGCCGAGTTGCCCACATTTTAACTGGTGCTGATTACTGGGTGGCCGCCCTGCTGGATCCCCGTTACAAGGACAACGTACCGTCCTTCATTCCCTCACTGGAGCGGGATCGTAAGATGCGCGAGTACAAGCGCACGCTGGTAGACGCGCTGCTGGTGGCATTCCCACCTGACAGCGGGCGTACGGTGGAAGCACAAGGTGAAGGCAGAGGAGGAGGAAGAGGTCGCCAACGCAGCCGGGGCACCGGCAGCACCTCAGAAGGCAGGGTTAGCATGGCTGAAATGTGGAAAAGCTTTGTCAGCACGCCACAACAACCAGCACCACCAGCTGAGATGGAACGTCTTAGCAGGAGGCAGCATTTCACCAACATGGTTGAGCAGTATGTGTCCACAGGCCTACACGTACTGGATGACGGGTCTGCCCCCTTTAACTTCTGCGTCTCCAAATTGGGCACATGGCCTGAGCTTGCCCTTTATGCCTTGGAGATGCTGGCCTGCCCTGCAGCCAGTGTATTATCTGAACGTGTATTTAGCACGGCAGGGGGCGTTATCACAGACAAGCGCAGCCGCCTGTCCAGAGCCAATGTGGACAAGCTTACGTTCATTAATATGAACCAGGCATGGATCCCACAGGACTTGTCCGTACCTTGTGCAGAATAGACATGTATACCGGTGTTGTGACAAAAACTGCCCGGCCATCGGATTGTGTCCGGCCCATACTGCGAAGGCGCAGCGCTTGCGCAGTACAGAGGACAAGGAGATTCACAAAATCTCCGAAGATGAACGGCGCCTGCGCTGTGAGTGCAGGTTCAAGCCCCACCATCCAAGTGGACATACGGTAGCACATAGTAACAGGGCCCCTCACGGGCTCGGTTCGATCGCCACGCTTCGGGCACGGCCTCACTTGGCTCGGCTTGAACCACGGATGGTGTGGCATTCACATGAACTCACCACGCAGGCGCCGTTCGTCTTGGGAGATTTTCGAAATCCCCTTGTCCTACATACTGAGCAAGCGCAGTACAGGGTGGACACTATTTGACGGGGGACAGAATTCGACACATCACCGGCCTTACCCAGCCATTGTTGTATTTTTGAACCAGTGTTGGCTACCTCGTCCTCCTCCACCGCCGCTTCCACCTACACAGCCACATCCACCGCCACCTCAACCTCCTACTCCATATGGACCTCTTCCTCCTAGGTCAAGATTATTATTTTTTATTTTTATTTTTTTAATGTTATTTTAAGTTATTTCCCTATCCACATTTGTTTGCAGAGCACTTGCCATGCTCTTAACAACATTTTGCTGCCATTTGCAGCCCTCTAGCCCTTTCCATTACTTTTTTAGAGCCTTTTTAGTCCTTAGAAGTCCGGGTCCCCATTGACTTCAATGGGGTTCGGGTTTGGGTCCGGGTTAGGGTTAAAGTTCGGTCCCGAACCGGAACTTTTTTCCGAAATTCGGCCGAACCCGTCCATCCAGGTGTCCGCTCAACTCTAATCCTGACTCAATCCTACTGACCTGTTCACCATCCAGGGATCCTGTTTGTCCCCACAGCATCCAGGGAACCTTGTGCCCAACGGGAGATGGTCAAATACGGCCCACCGATGGAGGAAGCCTCAGGATCCGTCCCGCCACGCAAACAGAGGCAAGATGGCGCTGGTCACCATGCTGCAGACACACGCAGCCAGCCATCCTCATACTCCTCAGGGCTGAAACCGAAGCATGCAGGGAAGGGTGAGTCACACTGTTCCCCCCCTTTTCTAAGCCCGGAAGATCATTTCCTACTCTCTCCGACAGAGGACATTGCCCCTGATACCCCCAGCAAGGACACTGCTGATGCAGGCCATGCAGAGCCATTCCTGTCCCAGATCATGGAGGCCATCCAGCACAGCCATGCTTCTCTGACCACCCAAATGGACTCCATAAAAACTGACTTATCCTTCCTAAAACAGGATGTCCATAACCTCCACCACAGGGTGTCTAATGCTGAGCAGCGCATTAGCACGCTGGAGGATGAGACCCGTCCATTACAGGGCTCTGTTAGGGAACTACGCCAGGCCCAAGATTACACAGAAGATAAGCTCACTGAAATGGAGGACCGTTTACGAAGGAGCAATTTACGTTTCCTGGGGTTCCCAGAGGGGGCTGAGGGTAGAACCCGGAGGTTTTTATAGAAAGATGGCTAATCACCACATTCGGCGCTTCAACCTTTTCACCGTTATTCGCAATTAACGGGCACATAGGGTCCCCATGTGCCCCCTCCCACCTGGGGCCCAGCCACGTGCCATGATTATCAAACTGCTTCACTTCAGGGACAGGGAGGCAATTCTTGGTGCTGCCAGAGAAAAGGGTGTCCTTTAATGGGAGTGGAATTACTATTTTCCCTGACTTCTCTGTAGCTACACAAAAGCAGAGGGCCACTTTCCTGACTATTAAACGCAGGCTCCGTGAACTTCATCTCCCCTATGGCATGCTATATCCTGCTCGATTGAGGATTGTTTACCAGGGCAAGGCCTACTTCTTCACGGATCCTAAGGAGGCATCTCACTGGGTGGATACCCTGGGACATCCTGAACGCCGGAATCAGAATCAAAGATCCCATCCGTACTAACATGACCTAACCTGCACTTTTTGATAGCTACACCTTGTGCCTTATGTGGCCTACGTTACCCCTTTCCAGCAAAAGACAGCTGAGAGGGGGGGGGGGGTAGGAGTGGGCCTGGAAATCCTTACGCCTGTGATCATCTATCTCCCCTCTTTACAGTTATATGAAAGTGGCGAACTACATTCTACTAACTCGGTTTGTTTCTTACTTGTTTGATCTGGATGACTGCTGCATTTTTCCCTTCAGACTAAAGCCTCGTACACGACCGAGAATCTCGTCAAGAAAAAACACGTTGTTTTTCTTGACGAGATTCTTGGACAAGAAACTTGTCCCGGCCGAGTGTACAGACGCTCCTTTCAAAGAACCCGTGGTTCTTTGAATGAAGCGAACACGGTGACGTAATCGACTACGACGAGCGTGCGCTCGTCACACTCGATGCCGTCGCCGCCATCTTTCTACACCCTACCTATGCCTAGGAAGCTACTGCGCATGCGTCAAAGTCATTTCGAGCATGCGCGGGCTTCCCGGAGGACAGGTAAGTGTACACGTACACACACACACACACTTTTCTCGTCGAGAAACATGCTAACAAGAATCTGGACGAGAAAATAGAGAGCAGGTTCTCTATTTTTCTCGTCGGTTTTCTTGACGAGAAACCTGATAGCCGCGTACACACAACCGATTTACTCGGCAAGAAAGCTCTGCCAGCAAGTTTGTCGTTTTTCGACGAGAAACTCGGTCGTGTGTACGAGGCTTCAGGGTTAACTAGCATACTTGTCCTGTGCGGACACGGACGATGGCCCGCGTCTAAGGGACTTTAACACTCCTCAGGGTTGATTAGTTTGGGGTCTGTGTCATGACCCCCCTGCTTTGCAGTTTTGGTTTTGGGAACAAAGCTCTCATATGTTTGGGAGCCGGGAGGGTTAGGGTGGGTGGGGATGCTTGGGGATTTTTGTTTGAAGTTTTTATTTTTATGTGTTTTGTTTTGCAGTGCTGGTATCCATTTGTGCATGTCCATTTACAGGCTGGTATAACTGACCTGATATGCATCTGATCACTTAATTTCCTGTTCTTGCCTTATCTTTTTGACCCGTTTTAAACCTTGCGCACCTCCCCTGGTTCGCGGGACTTCGGGCCTTGCTTGTTTTCGGCGGGCCATGGGAAGTGGCCCTCCCTATGTCTAAGCTACGTTTAGTGTCTTGGAATGTACGGGGGCTGAATTCCAAGGTGAAAAGATCTCTGATGTTTGACTACTTGGCGCGCCACAATCCGCATGTAATCCTACTTCAGGAAACCCACCTCCAGGGCTCTAGAGTCATGGCCCTCAAACGGACAAAAATTGCCTACGCCCTCCATTCTACATACTCCACATATGCCAGCGGGACCTCCATCCTCATAGCCAAATCAGCCCCGGTTTAGTATTAAGCATGGTAAACTGGACGCGCAAGGGTGTTTTGTAGTTGTTGTACTTGAACTTATGGGTAGACCATATACCGTGACTAGCCTGTATGCCCCTCCCCCTTCACTAAATTGTTCTTTGAAAGGGGTTATGACCTCCATTCTGGCGATAGCAGAGGGTCCTTTACTAATAGCGGGTGACTATAATACAGTACTGGATAATTCCATAGACAGGTTACATTGTTCTTCATTACCCCCCACTCCCCTGGGTTCCTTCTTAAATCAATTTGACTTAGTGGAGGCCTGGAGGTGGAAGCATGCGGACAGGAGGGAGTATTCATGTCACTCTGAGTCACACGGTACTCTGTCTCGTATAGATTTTTGTCTGGTCTTGTCGGATCTGCTTTCCATGGTATCAGAGGTTAAATACCTCCCTAGGGCGGTGTCCGACCATTCTCCTTTGATGGTGGACCTCGCCCTGTGCCCCTCCTCCTCCTATCGGGTGTGGAGACTGAGCCCACTGTGGTTGGCGGATGAGATCGTGGTGAACCAATGTATGACAGAGATGAAATCATACTGGCTACTTAATAAACAGAGTGCAACCGTTCCAGTGGTATGGGATGCCTTTAAGGCCGTTACACGTGGCTCTTTTGCTGCGGCGGTTGGTCAGACACGCAAGGCCTCTATGTCCAAGTTGATGGATGCAGAGGGGGCTCTCAGGGAGGCAGAAGCTGGTTATACCACGACTCCCTCTCCTGAGACAGGTGCTGCCTGGAAGCATGGGTCCAGAGAATTGGACCTAGTGCTTTTGGAACGCACCCAGAAGAAGCGGTTATACCAGAATCAGCGAATCTTTGAGTTTGGTGACAAGAACTGCCGTTTGTTGGCACATCTTTCTGAACCTATCAGCCATGTAGCATACCCAGAATTAAGAGCGCAGAGGGCAAAGTGGTAGAACAGAACAATGAGATCATGGAAGCCTTTATCTCCTTTTACTCCTCCCTATGCTACTAGAGCTCACTACACAATTGTGGAATTGGACGACTATCTTGCTGATATTTCGTTGCCCAGACTTCAGACCCAACAGGCGTCAGACCTTGACGCTCCTCTGATGACTGAGGAAATTGGGGAGGCTATCCAATCCTTTGCCAGAAACAAAACGCTGGGACTGGATGGGTTCCCCATCGAGTGGCATCTGCAATACAAAGATTTGCTCATACCCCATCTAAGCAGGGTGTATGATTTTGCTATGAAAACGGGACAGCTACCACCCTCTATGTCGGAGGCATTGATTGTCCTCATTCCTAAACCACATAAGGATCACCTTCTATGCGAATCTTACAGACCAATATCACTCATCAACTCAGATGTTAAGATTTTGGCCAAGGTGCTCGCCCGGCGATTGAACACCGTTATTACTGCCATTATTGGTGCGGACCAAACTGGGTTCATTCCTGGGCGATCAACCTCCATCAACCTGCAGAGATTGATCACCAATCTTCAGGCCACTCATGCGGAGATGGGTTCCAGGGCTATTCTGGCCTTAGACGCACACAAGGCATTTGATTCAGTCGAGTGGCCTTATCTGCTGGAGGTCTTGGCAAAGTTTGGTTTTGGCAGTACCTTCATCAGATGGGTCCAGTTGTTATATTCGAAGCCCACTGCTCGACTGAGGGTGAACGCAGCCGTGTCTGATCCCTTTCCTGATAAAGAGGGCACCAGACAGGGGTGCCCTCTGTCGCCGTTGCTCTTTGCACTGGCGATAGAGCCCTTGGCAGCACTCATAAGATCTTGCAGGCCTGACGATTGGGGGTCTGGAGGAGGTGTCTCTTTATGCTGACGA
Organism: Rana muscosa; assembly: GCA_029206835.1. Taxonomy (NCBI): domain Eukaryota; kingdom Metazoa; phylum Chordata; class Amphibia; order Anura; family Ranidae; genus Rana; species Rana muscosa. Next base: position 98,289,888 of record CM055126.1, read on the forward strand.
CATGTTGATCTATTTGTCGGACCCCCAGTCATCTCTCCCAGTCCTGCTGGAGATTGACAAGTTTGGGCATTTTTGTTCTGGGTTAACTGGGACAAGTCCATCCAATTTCAGATTGACCAGGCAGACCCACCCAGGCTACCTTCCTCTTGCCCACTACAAATAGTCACCTCCTTCCGATATTTAGGAGTTCTGGTACAGCTCCCTCTTACGCTAAAATCAATATAGACCCCCCCCCTTATAGGGAGCATGAAGACCACATTCAAAACCTGGGCAAATCTCCCACTTACCTTTATTGGGCAGGATTAATATTTTTAAAATGATATTCCTGCCATGATTTCTGTATGTATTGGGTAATTCGCCAGTATGTCACTAAGCTTAAATTTAAAGAAATAAACTCCATCCTTACTTCCTTTTTGTGGAGGGGGGGGGGGTAGTCAGGATTGCCAAGCCCACTCTCCAGTTACCGGTAGTGGAGGGCGGATTGGCCTTACCCTGTCTCCACACCTATTATATTGCCTCACAATTAGCTCATGCACATTGGTGGTTTTCTTCCTGAAGCTAACAACAAAGCCATTGCTTTGGAGGCTGCTTATCCTCACCTCCTATGAATCCCTGCAGAACCTGATTTATCGTATGTCCCTTAGAGGGCGGGAGGGTACGAGTGTCCTTTCAATGACTATAAGGCCTATTAAGCAAACGAAACTAGTCGTTCGCTGACAGTAATACTTACGCGCCGAACACTCCACTCTGGGGGAACCCGACTCTACCAGCGTTCTTCCACAGATATGACGGGGGATTCTGGTCGAAAAGGGGGGTAAAAACTATTTTGCATTTATTCTCAGACAATGCGTTTCGTTCTTTTGATGAATTTCGTAGAGATTACAATCTACCACGCACAGCTTACTTCCTCTACCTACAGATACGCCACACTGCATCAATGCAGTTTGGTCTTCACAACATATCTATTCAGCTCTCCCCACTGGAACGTATGTTGACCGACTCCTCTCACACCAAACTAGTTTCTACATATTATAGGTGCCTTCTGCATTCCACGACTCAAAGGCCGAGCAAGATGGCTGCCAGCTGGAGAGCTGATATCCCTGAGCTGACGGAGGAAATCTGACAGGAGCTTTTTGCCCCTCCAGGTTCCCTCTGTCATCTCTTCTCGTGACAAGGTAATACAAACTAAATTGTTATACAGATCCTACTTTACTCCATGCTTACTATTTAAACTGAATAGATTGCCCTCTGCATTATGCTGTCGTTGCGGCATGGCTGATGGCACATTCTTTCATTTAATGTGGAAGTGTGCTCCGATCAGGCAGTTCTGGTCGGAGGTCACGGCTTTCATTAATTCATTGACACAATTACCTAATGTATGTAATCCTCTAAGGTGTTTACTGGGCTATATTGATGATGATAGTATATCTGAGAATACACAAACATTTCTGCGAATAGTATTGTTTTATGCTAAGAAAGCAATAACCTTCCATTGGAAGTCTCCATCCTTGCCCACTATTGCCTTCTGGCTTACAAATATTAACCATGCTGTATCATTATACAAACCGACATATGAGGCTAGAGGGTGTCCAAAAAAAATCAGGAAGGTTTGGGGCTACTGGGTTGATTCTGAGAGCACCATCTCTCCTGCTCCTTAAAAAAAAAGTGACTGAATATGGTCTTCCTGATATATGCCAATTGTTTACCAGCTTTCTAAAAAAAATCATTTTTTGCACTGTACTGGATTGGGCAATGTTCGCTCCATGGGTGTTTGCTGTCTATTGTATGTCTTATTTTTTATTTATTTTTTCAAAACACCACTTAATAAAAACTTATCTTTTTTTTTTTTAAAGGTGAGAAATAAGTTTCTATCAAGTTGATAATTTATGGCACCACCTAGTGGTTTTTCCAATGTAGCATTTTTTTTTTACTGTTAAAGTGGAACTAAACCCCCCCATCATTTAGCCTCTATTCAAACAAGCAGCGTGCATTACAGTGCAGCTGCTGGTTATGTGCTGTGAAGACTGATGCAATGTGTAGTTTAAGGTTTACTTTTTCATATCTTAATTGAAATGTCACAAAAATAGGATTTTTTACTCACCGTAAAATCCTTTTCTCTGAGTCCATGGACCGACACAGCTTCTCTATTGACAAAGTGGGTATTATCCGTTAATTAGGAGTGACTAGGCAGAAAACTTGTATATAAAAAAAAAAAAGTGTTGCATCACACCTTCTACAGAACAGCCCAGGGGGCGGACCCTCTGGGTATATCCCCCTCAGTCTGCATCTTGCAGATCAGTTTGTCAAAAAGCAGTACAAACTTAAAAAGGAGGGGTGGGCGCTGTGTCGGTCCATGGACTCAGAGAAAAGGATTTTACGGTGAGTAAAAAATCCTATTTACTCTTTCGTCCATGGAGCGACACAGCTTCTCTATTGACAAAGCAGTGTGACCGACGCAGCTTCTCTATTGCCAAAGCAGCGTCAGAGAAAAAAACGAGGGGTGGTAACAGCATATAAAAAAAAAAAACTTCACCCCAAACACAAAACAGCACTCCAACGGAGGAGCTGCAACTCTAAACCGCCGCTTGCAAAACCTTGCGACAGAAAGTGGCATCCGAAGATGCACCCACATCAACTTTGTAGAATTTTGGGAAAGTGTGAGCGGACGACCAAGTCGCCGCTTTACATAATTGGGAAACAGACGCTTGATGTCGGAAAGCCCAAGAGGCACCTATTGCCCTGGTCAAATGCGCCGTGACCGGAAAGGGGGGCGCTTGACCCTTTAATCCAGGCTTACGCCTTACTGTCGGATCCACCTAGAGATGGTGGCCGACGAGACTGCTTGGGACCAGCCACCGAAACAAACAGTGAGTCTGACTTCCGGAACAGGGAAGTAGCAGACAGGTATACTATCAAAGCTCGGACAACGTCCAAGGAATGCAACGCTGACTCCTTAGGATTCGACGGATGAGGACACAAGGATGGAAGTACAATGTCTTTGTTAAGATGAAAAGCCAAAACGGCTTTCGAAAGGAAGGCTGCAGCCGCAGCACCACCCTATTCTTGTGGAAAATCAAATAGGGAGCCTTGCAGGACAAGGCTGCCAGCTCAGAGACTCGTCTGACGTAACAGCCACCAAAAGGACCACTTTCTGAGAAAGTTTTAACAGGGGAATATCTCTAATATTCTCAAACTGCGCCTTCTGAAGCACCGAGAGGACCAGGTTCAAGTCCCATGGAGGTAGTGGGGGACGGACTGGAGGGGCCACATGTCGAACCCCCTGCACAAATGTACTCACGAGAGAGTGAGTCGCCAGGGGTCGCTGAAAAAAATAAAAGACAGCCAGGGCAGATATCTGTTCCTTAAATCGTACTTGGGGCAAGCCTTTGGTCCACCCCATGCTGTAAAAACAGCAGGATTCTGGAAACCAAATAAGTACGCGGATGCCATTTCATTTCCTCACACATGGAGATGTAGGCCTTCCAAGTGCGGTGATAAACCTTCCTAGAGGATGGTTTCTGAGCACTTACTCATAGTAGAGATTATTGAATCTGACATGCCCCGGTCTCTCAGTACCTGGTTCTCAACAGCCATGCCGTTAAAGCCAGTGACCGTAAAGCAGGATGGAGTATGGGACCTTGCGATAGCAGGTCCTTCCGTTGTGGTTGGCGCCAGGGGACGTCTGCTACCAGACGTACTAGATCGGCGTACCAAGGACGCTGAGGCCAATCTGGAGTGATTAGGATCATTGGAATTACCCTCTGCCTCCACTCTGTGGAGCAGAAGAGGAAGAAGCCTTAAGGGAGGGAAGATCGATTAGCCGATACTGACCCCACGATGCCACCAACGCGTCTGCGCATGGGTCTCTTGACCAGGCCACAAACATCAATACCTTCCGATTGAGTCGGGAAGCCAGAAGATCTATGTCTGGTGTGCCCCATCTTTGGCAGAGGAGTTGGAACACCTCTGAGTGTAAGGACCATTCTCCCTGGTCCAGCATCTGGCGGCTCAGGTAGTCCGCCTGCCAGTTTTCCACACCCGGAATGTACACGGCCAACAGTGCCGGTACGCTCCTCTCTTCCCACTTCAGGATGCGAGCGACCTCCGATGCTGCAGCCGAGCTTCTTGTTCCTCCTTGATGATTGCCATATGCCACTGCTGTGGCGTTGTCTGACTGGATCCTGACTAGACGCCCTTGCAGCCTCAGACCATTTGAAGAGGCACAGCCTGATCGCCCAGATTTCCAGGACATTGATCGGCAGGAGGGCTTCCTCTGAGGACCTTGCACCGACTGAACACCCCAGACTCCCCCCCCCCCCCCAACCTGTAAGGCTGGCGGCCGTCCTAATCACTATCCAGTAAACCGGAAGAAATAACTTCCCGGCCATTAGAGCCGGTGCTGTCAGCCACCATACCAGGGATCTCCTGACTAGGTGGCTCACACGGATTTGATAATCCAGAGATGATGACATCTGTTCCATCTGGACAGAACTTCCTTCTGTAACACTCGTGTGGTATTGAGCATGCAAAAAAGAGTGACAACCAATTCCTGGAAGTCAGCTGCCATACTGCAGCCCGGAGGGTCTGCAACTTCTCCACAGGGAGGAATACCTTTGCCTCTGAGGAATCCAGAATCAACCCCAGGTACACTAGGCGTTGAGTGGGCACCAATACTGACTTTTGCGTGTTTAGTATCCAACCACAGTATCGAAGATTCCGACAGGTAATGGGCACGCTTGCCTCTAATTCTGAGCTTGAAGGGGCCTTCAGTAGAAGGTCGTCCAAGTAGAACATGACAGCGATACCCCGCTGTCTTCGAAGTGCCAGAATCGGAGCGAGCACCTTGGTGAACGTCCTGGGTGCTGAAGCAAGGCCAAACGGGAGGGCCACAAACTGATAGTGGTTCTTCCCGATAGCAAATCGCAGAAACCTCTGGTGTCTGGAGTATATGGGGACATGCAGGTATGCACCCTTGATGTCCAAGCAGGCCAGAAAGTCCCCCGGATGGAGAGCCGTGACTACAGATCGAACAGACTCCATTCAAAATCTTTGTACCTTCACAAAGCAATTGAGGGCTCTGAGACCCAAGATTGGATGAACCCCATCCTTCTTCGGCACAATGAACAGATTTGAGTAAAAACCCTGACCCCGTTCCTGTTCTGGAACTGGAATAACTACCCCGCGTTCCAGTAGACCCTGGAACGCCCCACACAGGGCCTCCCGACGGGTCGGTAGTAGCTGGAGATTGGAGGTGATGAATCTGTCCGGTGGACAAGAGAGAAATTCTATCTTGTAGCCTGAGATTACTTTGCAAACCCACCTGTCGGAGACTAGAGCTGTCCTCTGAGTCACGAATCTGCGAAGACGTCCCCCCCACCCGAGAGCTGGGTGGGGGCGGACCTTCATGCGGACGCAGATTTGTTGGGTTTGCAGGACCCAAGGACGCCTTTGTCCTTGGGCAGGCGCCTTGTTGGCCTGGGGTCTTTTCCCTGTCGCCCTAGGGGGGGGGGGGGGGAAAACGCTTGCGTGCAGTAAAGGAGGGCCCTTGCCCTTGGCGTGGCCCCTACCCTTGCTAGTTTGAGGAAGCAAAGTGCTTTTACCTTCTGTGGCATCCTTGATGATGTCATCCATAGAGGCCCCAAAAAGTCTGCCGCCCTTAAAAGGCAGATCCAACAGGGCTTTCTTGGAGGTCTGGTCCGCAAAGCAGCCCTTTAGCCAGATCAGGCGGCGTATTGCTACTGCATAAACCGAAGCTTTTGACAGCAGGGGAATAGTATCCATGTCTGACTCGCAGACAAACCCAAGGCCCTGGACCAACTGATCGGCCAATGTTATCTAAACGGATCCTAAAAGAATTGAGCTCTGTAATTTCAAAGCCATTGTATTTAATTTCTAGGGACTCATTAATGACAGGAATAGTACCACTGGATTGGCGCAGGGCCAATGTGGTGCCTATATTTAAAAAGGGAATTAAGTCTTTACCAAGTAACTATAGACCTGTTAGTTTAACTTCTATAGTTGGGAAGATACTGGAGAGATTAATAAAAGACCACATAGATGAGTTCTTGCTGGAAAAAAAAAACTATTTAAAGCAACAGACAGCATGGATTCATGAAAGACAGAAGTTGTCAGACAAACCTGATTTCTTTTTATGAAGAGGTAAGTAAGACCTTGGACAGAGGGGTGGCTATGGACGTGGTATACTTGGATTTTGCAAAAGTGTTCGATACAGTTCCCCACACACGGCTCATGTGCAAGGTAAAGTCTACAGGATTGAAAATATCAGTTTGTAAATGGATAGAAAACTGGCTAAAAGACAGAATTCAGAGAGTAGTGGTTAATGATTCTTACTCTGAATGGTCCAAGGTTATCAGTGGTGTACCCCAAGGTTCAGTGCTGGGACCCTTACTTTTTAATATGTTTATAAATGATATTGGGTCTGAGATCAAAAGTAACATTTCTGTCTTTGCAGATGACACCAAGCTATGCAGTGGAATAACGTCCTTACAGGATGTCGCCAATTTGCAAGCCGACCTCAATGCTCTGTCTAATTGGGCGACTATGTGGCAGATGAGGTTTAATGTTGATAAATGTAAAGTTATGCACTTGGGGGCTAAGAATATGAATGCATCATACATACTAGGGGGACTACAACTGGTGGGATCCGTAGTGGAGAAGGATCTGGGGTTTTGGTAGATCATAAGCTCAATAATGGCATGCAATGCCAAGCTGCGGTTTCCAAAGCGAGCAAAGTACTTTCTTGTATTGAGAGGTATGGTCTCCAGAGAGAGAGAGATATCATTTTGCCCCTGTTCAAATCATTAGTAAGACCTCATCTGGAATATGCAGTTCAGTTTTGGGCCCCAGTTCTCAAAAAGGATATTGGGGAACTGGAGAAAGTGCAGAGAATGGCAACCAAACTGATAAGAGGCATGGAAGAGCTCAGCTATGAGGAAAGATTAGAGGAACTGAATTTATTCACTCTTGAGAAGAGGAGATTAAGGGGGGGGGATATGATCAACATGTACAAATTTTATATATATATAAAAAAGGGGTCCATATAGTGAACTTTGTGTTGACCGTAAAGTGAATAATTCAACACAAAGGACAAGGGGGCACTCTTTGCGTCTAGAGGAAGAGAGATTTCACCTCCAAATAAGGAAAGGTTTCTTCACAGTAAGAGCTGTGAAAATGTGGAATAGACTCCCTGTAGAGTTGGTTCTGGCCAGCTCAGTAGATTGCTTTAAGAAGGCCTGGATTCTTTCTTAAATGTACATAATAAAACTGGTTACTAACATTTATAGGTAAAGTTGATCCGGGGAATATCCGATTGCCTCTCAGGGGATCAGGAAGGAATTTTTTTCCCCTGCTGTAGCAAATTGGATCATGCTCTGCTGGGGTTTTTTGCCTTCCTCTGGATCAACTGTGGGTATAGAATTGGGTATATGGGATTGTACGATATTTTCTTATTTATTTTATTTATTATGGTTGAACTGGATGGACTTGTGTCTTTTTTCAACCTGACTATGTAACCATCTCATCAGGAGGAGCATCTCGCTCCTTAACCCCTGGAGTAGCAATCTTGCCCATCCAGTAAGTGTCTGAGACACTAGGGCCCCCACCAATGCCGGACTCACTGGCGAGCCTACCACTGAGTATAGGTAGCAAGCGAGTGCTTCGGCCTCCTTCTCCACAGGGTCCTTGAAAACAGGAGCCCCTTCTACTGGAATTGTGGTGGCTCTATTAAGTCAGGACACCGGAGGGGGCTGTAAAGACCCTCAGTGGGTTCTCCCATTCCTTGTATAAGAGTATCAAAATAAGACACACAAGGGAACACCTTAGCAGTGCGGGCAGGTTTATGAAACCCAAAGTGGACTGGAGTCTCTGCTGCTTCTGCAGTATTCTGCAGCCTCTAGGATTGCCGTCATGGCGTTCATAGACGCCTCAGGGGCACCAGCTGCTAAATCTGGTGTTCCAGGGGAGAAGACATCTGGCTCAGATGCCATGCTGACCACGCGCTGACACCCACAGGGCTCCAGGCAAGATATCAATAGGCCACCCTCCTGTGCTGCAGAGATGCTGGGTCACCCAGAGGACTCACCACCCTTGGATCAGTACCGCTATGCTGCCGTGCTGCGCCTGTGATGCTGTCCCACCGCTGCTGTGTCAGTCTGCTTCTCTTATCTGTGCTTCCTGTGTGAATTTCTCGCGCCAGTGTAATGCACCCTAGAGGCCGGAGACTCTTGCAAAATGGTCGCCAAACGTCTGTATGGAAGATAATGTGGGCTCTAAGAAAGTGGCCACCGAGCCGAAGATAGAGGCCAAAGCAGCCATAGACCACAAAAAGATGGCCGCCAAACGGCAATATATACATACAGCGTGGATCATTACAAACATGGCCACCGATCAGTCGATAGAGGCCAGACGGTGTGGAACTACAAGAAAACGGCGCCGAAACCACAGGAAGATGGCCGCCGGGCAGTCACTAGAGGCCGAACCCGGCATGGACCACCGCAAAATGGCCGACAGCATGAAGGGGGAAGAAGCACGCACACAGGTAAGCAGAAATGACATCTTTTTAAAAGTTAGTTACAGCCAGCCCTGCTCTAGTGGAACCCCCTAGGTGACCCCCCACAGCACCCAGCAACCTTAGCTAGAAGCCCAGGGAGGAGGGAAGGGCAAGGAGAGAGGGAAGAAAGGGGCCACAACCACTTACTTGGTCTCTCCAGCCAAATCACCCAGCCGAGGCAGGGGAGTTTACTTACCTATCCTGCATGTATCATGCTGGAAGACATTCCAAACAGATCGTCCGCGCACGGAAGGTGACTGTTGGCCAGGCATGCTGTGATCGTCCCCTTGGGTCCAATCATATGTATGCCCTGGAGTGCGACGCTCACCGGACAGCCTGCTGCGACTCGGCTGTAAGGTCAGCCGAAGCTGAGCGGTCCGTAGGCTCACCGGCCACCCGTGGAGCGACGGGCATGTCGTGGAAAAGCCAGCGCGTAGCTAGGGTCGGCACACGCTCAATGGCCTGAAACTGGGGAGACTACAAGGATCGATGATTCAGCCTTTCACCCAGTCAGCAATTGATCGAAGATCGCAGGAAACAAAAAAAAAAAATAGGATTTTTTGTACTCACCGTAAAATCCTTTTCTCTGACATCCATGGACTGACACGGTGTCTCTTTACACTTTACACGTGGGTTATGTCCCTGCTTGCAGGAGAAGACCTAGGCAGAATGTGAGATGTTATACATACATTCTAAAAGCCAGAACTGAACAGCCCCACCCAGGGGGCGGTCCCTCCAGACATAACCCTCCCACTACAGTCAGCAGACTTCAGTTCGTAACAAAGCAGTACAAACTTAAAAAGGAAGGGTGGGTGCCGTGTCAGTCCATGGATGTCAGAGAAAAGGATTTTACGGTGAGTACAAAAAATCCTATTTTCTCTTATCCATGGACTGACACGGTGTCTCTTTACACGTGGGATGTCCCAAAGCAGTGTCAAGAGGGATGGGAGCAGTATAAATGGAAAAACCAAAAACTTCACTCCAAGAAGGCAGAGCTCCTCAACGGAGGAGTCGCAACTTTAAACAGCAGCCTGCAGCACCCTGCGGCCGAAGGAAGCATCCGAAGATGCAGCCACATTAACCTTATGAAACTTAAAAAGGCATGAACAGACGACCAGGTCGCCGCCTTGCACACTTGTGCAACCGACGCTTGATGTCGGAAAACCCAGGAAGCACCAATTGCCCTGGTGGAATGCGCCGTAACCGGAAAGGGAGGTGCCCGCCCTTTGAGAGCATAGGCTTGAATGACGGTTTGTCCGATTCCCCTAGAAATGATGGCAGACGAAACCGCTTGGCCCTGATATGGACCAGAGACAGTCACAAACAGTAAGTCGGACTTCCGAATAGAAGCAGTAGCAGACAGGTACACCCGTAAGGCTCGTACCACATCCAATATGTGCAGCGCAAACTCTCTGGGATGCGATGGGTGAGGACACAAGGACGGGAGGACAATGTCCTCATGTAGGTGAAAGGTCGACACCACCCTTGGCAAAAAGGAAGGTCGCGGATGCAACACCGCCTTATCCTTATGGATGACTAAATATGGCGACTTGCAGGACAAGGCCGCCAACTCAGACACTCATCAAACAGAAGTGATTGCCACTAAAAGGCCACCTTCTGAGACAAGACAAGAGGGGAATATTCCGGATATTCCCAAAAGGAGGTTCCTGGAGGACCGAGAGCACCAAATTCAGATCCCACGGTGGGAGAGGAGGCTTGACAGGAGGGAGCACATGGCAAACCCCCAACACAAGGTGCTAACCAAGAAATGACCCGCTAGAGGTCGCTGAAAGAAGACGGCCAAGGCCGAAATCTGATCATTGATGGTACTCAAAGCAAGCTTTTGGGTCACTCCACACTGCAGAGGACGCAGAATTCTGGCGACGGAATACGTCCGAGGACGCCAGTCCAGCGCTTCGCACATGGCGATATAAGCTTTCCAGGCACGATGATAGATCTGCCTGGACTGGAAGACTTCCGTGTCCTTAACATGGTCAAAATGACCGAGTCCGAGAGACCTCGGTCCCTCAACACCTGGCTTTCAACAGCCCTGCCGTTAAAGCCAGAGACTGTAAGCCGGATGAAACATAGGACCTTGAGACTGAAGGTCCTCCCTCATCGGCAACCGCCAGGGAACGTCCGCGACGAGACGTACCAGATTAGCGTACCAGTGACGCCGAGGCCAATCCAGAACAATTAGGATCACCGGAGTTTATATCAGGTGATAAGGACCCTATGGGGCCACCAACGCATCCGAGGCATCGCCCAAGGATCCCTGGATCTGGCCACAACCTCGACACCTTGCGATTGAGTCGAGAGGCCATCAAGTCCACCTCCGGCGTGCCCCATCGTCGGCAAAGGAGTTGAAATATGCAAGGACCACCCTTCTTGGTCCGGCGTCTGGCGATTGGCGACTCCTAGTCCGCCTGCCCATTGTCTATGCCCAGAATGTAAATGGCCTACAGAGCCGGCACGTTTCTTCCGGCCCACTTCAGGATACGGACTACCTCGGAAGCCACAGCTGAGCTCCGAGTCCCCCCTTGATGGTTTACATACGCCACCGCCGTGGCGTTGTCCAACTGGATCCTGATGGAGCGACCCTGTAATCTCTCCGACCTGAGGAGAGACACAGTCTGATGGCCCGTATTTCCAGAACAGTGATTGGTAAACGGGCTCAACCAGAGTCCAAGGCCTTGAGCCGACAGGACTCCCCAGACTCCACCCCAGCCCGTCAGGCTGGTGTCCGTCGTGAGTACCGTCCATTGGATGGGAGGGGAACGACTTTCCTGGACCGAAGAGCCGAGGATCTCAACCACCATGTCAGGGACGCCCTGACCAGGTGACTCACCTGGATCTCAAGATCCAAGGACAACAGGGATTTGTCCCAGGTGGGCAAGATCTCCTTCTGCAATGCCCTGGTGTGTGATTGGGCATACGGAACGGCTGCTAAGGAGGCCACCACGAGTCCCGGGACTCTCATGCAAAAAACAGATTGACAACCATTTTCGGGATGTCAGCACCCGCACTGCAGGCTGAAGTGCCAGCAACTTCTCCAGAGAAAGGATACCTTTGCCTCCAAGTCCAGAATCAGACCTAGATACTCCAGACACTGAGTCGGGACCAGGACTGACTCCTGAATGTTCAGGAACCACCCGAAGTCCCTGAGGGTCTAATTGACGATAGTCACCTTTCTTCTAAGTCTAAGCCACTTTCTGCTGTTAGCAGAAGATCGTCCAGATAGCCCACGACAGCAATACCTCGCTGTAACAGAAGGCTAGAACCGGAGCAAGCACCCTGGTGAACACCCTTGGTGCCGAGGCTAGGCCGAAAGGAAGAGCCACAATCGATAGTGGACTTCGCTGATCGCAAAGCACAGAAACTTCTGGTGACTTGCGTAGATCGGAACATGCAAGTAGGCGTCCTTGAAGTCCAAGGACGCCAGAAGAAAATCCCTTTGGTGGAGTGTAGCGATCACCGTGCGAATGGATTCCATGCGGAATTTCTGCACCTTCTTGAAGGCATTCAGGGCCTTGAGGTCCAGGATAGGTCGAACCACGTCCTATTTTTGGGACGACAAACAGATTCGAGTAGAATCCCTGAAAACTCTCCTGTGACGGAACCGGCACAATCACTCCGGACCTGATCAAATCCTGTACAGCCCCCAAGAGGGCTGCCCGACGGGAAGGAAGGGGAGGAAGATTCGAGGGAAAGAATCTGTCTGGGGGCTAGGATCGGAATACTATCCTGTATCCTGAGGTGACCACCTCGCACACCCACCAGTCGGAGATTCAGGAGGTCCACCGATTCGTGACCTGTGAAGTCGTCCCCCCACCCCAGAGTCGGACGGAGGCAAGACTTCACGCGGAGACGGGCTTGGGAGCCGCTTGTTTGGCTTACGCACCCAGGGGCACTTGTGCCCACCAGCCACACTGCCGTCAGTCTGAGAGGGCCTACCCGTGGACTCTGACAAAAAAAACCCGTTTTGCTGGAAAGGAAGGCCCCTGTTTGCAGCGGGCCTCCTCACCCTTGCTAGTCTAAGGAAGAAGAGTGCTTTTACCTCCCGTGACATCCATGACGATGTCATCCAGAGCAGCACCGAAAGGTCTACCACCTTTAAATGGTAGATCCGTCAGGAGCTTCTTAAGGCTAGGTCAGCAGACCAGCATTTCAACCAGATAAGACGACGCAATACCACTGCCGAGACAGAGGCCCTGGATATTAAAGGGGCCGCGTCCAACGAGGCATCGCGCACATAAAGCAGGCCCTGAACCAGTTGGTGGGCCAGAGCAACTGTGTCTGGAGGAAGATTATGCTCCTGTACAGCTAGGTGCAACATTTTTGCCCAACCTGTAAGTGTTTGAGACACAAGGGTCGCGGCTACCACAGGCCGTAGGGCGGATCCCAACAAGGCAAACATGGCTCTGCTCACCACTTCTGACCTCCTGTCAGTGGGGTCCTCAAACGTAGGAATCCCCTCCATCGGGAGAGTGATGGCCTTGTTAAACCGGGCGACTGGAGGGTCGACCACTGGTGGAAAAGCCCACTTTTTAAGTAGGGCATCTTCAAGGGGGCATCTGATAGACAAAAGCCGCGGGACCATAAAAATCTTCTGCGGCTTTTCCCAGACCTTATCAATGAGCTAGTCAAAGAAAGTCACATATGGAAAAACCTCTTTAGAAGGCCTGGCCTCAAAAGAACCAAAAGGAGACTGTATCCGCCTGATGTTCTGCATCCGCAGCATTCAGCTTGAGAGTGTCCCTCACCGCAGTCATGAGTACACTAACAAGCGCCCTGTCATTTACCGACTCAGAACTGGAGTCTTCCTCATAAGGAATGTCCTGTTCAACACCATCAAACATATTCAGAACTAGGGTCCTGAGCGGTAGTGGCTAGGCCCATATCTGAATCAGCGCACACCCCTTGCGTAGAAAAAGTGGGGAGAGGGCACTTTTTTGCTCGCTTGCGCTTGCACACAGCTCCCATCCTGGTCAGAAATGATTCCAGGACTGCCCACAACTGGTCCATAGGGACCGCAGGTGCTGAAGCACTGCCTGTTGCCACTGACATGTTAGGGGAAGCTGGTGACACAGACTCCATATTGTCCCCCTCTGAGACTCCTCAGATAAAATGTCCACCCACAGGCTGTGCTGACTGAGGAGGGGGCGCCCAGGGGACTCACCAAACCGGACCAGGGACCGCTCAGTTCCGCTGTTTGTACCGCGCTGGTGAGCTGTGAGGGGAATGTGAGGAGATTCGCGCTGTTACAGCAGCGCTAGAGGCCAAAACTAGTGCTGAAAAGCGCGCGGGCTACAAGAAAATGGCCGCCGCACTTTACTGAGGCGATCCGCGGCAAGATGGCCGCCATGACGCAGTTAATGTGAAAACAGCACACACACAGCGCCACTCAGGCCCCAAAAACACACAAAAAAGGCCCCAAGCATATCTGCAGACCAGCATGAGCCCCTCCAAGAACAGTGTGACCCCACAGGCACCCCACACAGCACAGTGCCAGCAATGGTGACAGAGAGAGACAATGAAATACAGGGGGAGACAGGGAAAATCCCCCAGAGAAACACAGCCTTGAGAGGACCGTGGGAGCATGAAAGCAAACCCGGCCACCCCTGGAGTCATAGGGTATGTCGTGAACTGAGTCTCACGCACACAAGGCGAGGATCAGCACGCTTGATGGTCGGACAGGGAAGACTACGAGGATATCTTGTACCCAACCTGTTGCCCAGCCGACAGTTGATAGAAGATTCTCAAAAATAAAATAAAAAAGAATTCCAAAAAAGGAATAAAAATAGGTCAGGAGACTGGCTCCTGAGAGCCACGTCTTCTCCTTCTGCTAGGCAGAAAAAAACTGAAGTCTGCTGACTGTAGTGGGAGGGTTATGTCCGGAGGGACCGCCCCCTGGGTGGGGCTGTTCAGTTCTGGCTTTTAGAATGTATGTATAACATCTCACATTCTGCCTAGGTCTTCTCCTGCAAGCAGGGACATAACCCACGTGTAAAGAGACACCGTGTCAGTCCATGGATTATGAGAAATAACTTTTTCCCCCGGACCAATGGGCCCGAAGGGAGCCATGTCCTACTCCTTGCTAGACAGAAAAAAACTGATCTGCGAGATGCAGACTGAGGGGATATACCCAGAGGGTCTGCCCCCTGGGCGGTACTGTAGAAGGTGTGATGCAACACTTTTTACAAGTGTTCTGCCTAGTCACTCCTAATTAACGGATAATACCCACTATGTCAATAGAGAAGCTGTGTCGGTCCATGGACGAAAGAGTAATTTTATTTAATTCAAGCTTTATGCATTGCCGTGTACTGCATTGGCAACACACTGCTACTTTTCTTCAGTGCAATCCACTTCTGCATAGTGGTGTGAACTGAAAAGAACATCAGGCAAATTGAATTGAGTATGTTGGGACTGCGTGGACAAGGTTGCTCTGCAAATATAGTGTGAATGGGGGCCTTACAAACCGAAGACAGAATCTTAGTCACTATTTCGATCTGTAGTTACCATGGTGCTGCAGAGATGTGATCAGTAATGACAGCCATTTAGGGGTTAAAAGTTCACCTGAGAGCCTACATAACCGTCACAGCGAACGGGTTTTGTTCCTCTTTAAATAGAACACAAATATATAACAATGATCAATGCAAATATGAAATTATTATTCCGTTTATTTTATCAATATATATATACACATCAAATCTAAAAACAAAAACTAAAGAAAAAATAACTTTTTACAACATCTTATAAAGAGGGATGTCACCTGAAAATGCTGATGTACAGATTTAGATTCCGTTGCCGAAAGAGGTTGTTGCTCGCAACAGAGTTCATTTTTTTAGTAGTTCGCATTATAAATTAAAACGGTTTTAGGCGATATAGCATGCAGAAACCGCCGCGCAACTCCAACGTAAGGTGAATAAAATACTGGCTTCAGCTCAGAACGTTCGATTAAGCCCAATGTGGGCAAAACATGCAAGAGGGGTGTGACCGATGTGCATGCTCTATTACATTTTGGAGTTAGATGTGCTCTATTTTTGCCAGCACCTGAATACAGAGTGTAAACCTGGGAAACTGATACTTGGAGGCGCTGATCTCCTATGGCGTTTGTTAAACTGTTTTAGGCGACTGTGGCTACATTAGAGTACTTAAAAAATAATAAAAATAAATTGAGTATTGCACATACTTCGCTATTTCTTTTTATTGCTTGTAGATTTGTTAATAGCTTGCCCTGAAAATTTAACTATTTGTGCATAGTATCATGTACACTATCCTCAGTCACTGTGGGCAACAGATCATTATTTTCTACGGTATTTAGATTTTAACTCCATTTCTACATTGTTTATTGTAGACAACGTGAATCGAAAGGAGATTTCAAGAAAAATAAGTCCAGATGAAATGCAAGTTATATGAAAACCATAAACAAAAGTATGTAAATTGTATTTTGTGCATGTACATTGTTCTGTGAGCAAGATCAAAGATCCTCAAACAATGTCAGTTGAAATATTACACACTTGGTTTTAGGGACATCAACTGTACAATGCTTATTTCCTTCCATGGCAGTTATCTTGGTTTTCCATCCTCTGTACATTCTTTCTGCAGTATGAGCATGTCGTGTTGCATGTATATAGTATTTGTGAACATTTAGTCCTTGGCATCACCCACTCCATCTGGATTGATTGCAAACATTGCCTCGGCCTCAGGCAGACATGGAGAGTCATAGATCTTACAGATTCTGGTCTCTCCTCTACCCTTCCGCAAGTAAAGTCTGCAAAAAAAAAAAAAAGTTTTATATATATTATATATATATATATATATATATATATATACACATATATACATATACACACACACACATATATACATACACACACACACACACACAAGGAATATCATAGCCATAAAATAAAAAATTCATCTTATAGGTCATACCTCGTCGTAGATGCATGTGCAATAATATTTCCTCCAATGGGCTTTTTAGGATCAGCAGCAAACATGGCAGCTCCATCCACCTGTGCTACAACCTGGTTTGTAATCACAACAGCTACGCCAAACTGGGAAAAAAACAATATTTGTTACAAAATTAAAAAAAGGGGAACCGCAGCCTGCTCACATAATGTGTAATAAAAACATCTGACATTCTGAAGCTTCCCTCCAACCACTTTGCATATTTTATACTTGCCAAATATGCTGCAAAAATCTCCCTCTACTACAAGTCTGGCTGCAGCCATTTTAACTGTGGGCAGCTGAAGCTGCTACCTGTTCACTTCCTGGATTTTGCACGCACACACCTCCAGCTCTGCAGCTTTCATTGGCCCTCTCATCCCCCTTCCCTTCCTGGCAAACCCTCAGGAGAGTTTGAGAGAAAGCTGTGCTTGTCATTAGTCTAGGCTAATGACCAGACAAGAAACAGGAAGTGGGCTGGCAAAAAATAAAAAAATTTTACTATCCAAATAGTAAAACAAGGGCAGAAGATTTAATAGATGGGAAGTGGAGTCCGCTTTAGTGTCTAGTGCTATATGCAGATGGCTATAGTTTAATGTGCAATTCAACAGTGCACAGATCAGTAGAGAATAAACTAACCACAACATCTTCCACGCTTGGGTCTCTGATGGCCATCATAGTTGATAGGTGGATTCATGTTGTGGCCATACGGCTCTGAGGTTTAAAAATATATATGTTCATCATTATAATTTAACGATTGGGATTTTTAGCGCAGCTTTTTTCCCCCCTTTTGTTTTCTCTTTAAAAATATATGCCGAGACCAAAAGAAAAAAAAAAAAAAAAAAAAAAAGAAACACTTGGACCAATTTACATTTTGACTGAAGATTCTCAACTCCTTTAGTTTTAAATCAGTCTAACAAAATTGGGGAAAACAGACTCCATTGAGTCAAAGTGGTTGTAAACCCATATCATTTTTTTTCCCCTTTCTAGCCCACCTGCAAGACAAAGCTATAATGAGCTAGTATGACTAGCATACTAGCTCATTATGTACCACTTACCTTAGATCGGGGCCCCCGAAGCCGTCCGTGTCCCTCTCTCGCCGGTATGTTACTTCCGGGTATCGCCACTCGGGCGCTGTGATTGGCCGGAGCGGTGAAGACGTCACTCCGCGCATGCGCGCGGGAGCCGTCAAATCCGGCTAAGCCCAAGCATTGCTGGGACTTAGTCGAATTTGTGAATGGGATTAACCCCATGAATGCGCCGTTGTCTACGGCGCGCATGCGCCGTAGACACGGAGCATCGTAATTTTTAGCAAATATCTCCTAAACCGTGTAGGTTTAGGAGATATTTCTTGCACCTACAGGTAAGCCTTAATTTAGGCTTACCTGTAGGTGCAAGTTGCAAAAGTGGGTTTACAACCACTTTAATATAGTCTTGATTACCCCACAATCTTACGTTTCTAAAAGATACACAGCAGAAAGCAGATCTACTTTCCTATGACAAGTTGTATTGTAGGGAAGGAACGAACCTTTAAAGTGGTTCTAAAAAAACGTAAAGATTTTTTTCACTTTAATGCATTTTACCTCTACTTACCTGAGCCCAATCCAGAGCTGTGCATGAGAGCAACAGTTCTTGCTCTCCTTATAGGCTCAGAGACACAGTACTGTCAATTTCAGTCAGTGAGGAGGTAGCGGGGGGTTTAGGGCCAAGCCACGCTCTCTGGCTCAGGCTTGCTATAGGGGCACTCAGTGGGGGGGAGGCGTCAGGAGCATCAGCAGGGGGCTCCCAGAAGAGGATTGTACAGAGCAGGCAAGTATAAGCGGTTTCTTTACACACACACACACGTATTGCAGACATTGAAATACTAGACTGAAAATCTTTATGAATGCAGGGACAGATGAGAACAGTGAACCATTCCATGTAAAGCAATGCAGTTTAAGTAGTACAGCTTGTTGAAGTCAGATCACCGATTGATTATTGGCTAGAAGTTGGTGCACTTGCCTTATTAAATAGGCTTGTTTGTGTTGAAAAAAAAAAAAAAGGAGCGACTCTGGCAGGGTTTTTTTTTTTTTAAACCTTCAGACTTTAAATTATGGCTTTATTAAAATGGTTGTAAAAAAGATATACACTTGTATAAAAAGGAGATAATAAATTATATATGATTTATCAAGAGACAAATAGCTGGGACGTACCAATTAGTATGTCCAATTAAGGGACAAACCTGGCCTCTAATACTACTCAAGTAAATATTAAAAACGAAAAAAAAAAACGAGGGAGCTATTCTTAATGCGACAGCAACCAGCAAATAACTTAGTGGCTAAAAACAAAAAGGAGCTATATGCTGCTATAATGTATGACTATATTCAATGATATTAATATGCAAATCCATATACCTGTGCATAAACAAACATACATCCATACATCTTTTAGGCAATGGGCTGCAGAATAGCAACTATTTCCACAGCCCAGTCTAAATATTTCATCATAGCAATGACATCCAGATCACCTACTGACTAGTGCAAGATAAACTGAACCAAAATTAGATTAACCAGCTGGGAAGAGTGAAATTTGTCCACCCTCCACAGTCTACATTCATATGGAATAGACAAAGCTAATAAACTACTAATTCACTTAGATACACACACACACACACACACACACACACACACACACACACACACACACACACACAGCTAGAACCTCATGCTACTATCTAACCATGTACCAGAGAAAATGTCCACGTCTCACCTTATGCCACAAGGCAAAGGTCACCCTCGGACTCCAGCAGCAGACAAGCTGGAGATGCCGACTTTGTGGCCCCCGCTCGGCCGGCGTGTGAAGTCACCGGCCGAAAGATCGCCACAGCGCATGCACTGAGGTCCGGATCAACTGCCATACTACAAAGGTCCAGGAGGCAGTGTGGGTAACTCCAGCATGGAGGCGCAGGAGATAGAAAGCACACCGGGATACAATCACAATACTAGGCGGGGTCGGACCGACGAAGGCCGATCCCCGGTCATGAGTATGTGAACACTCAGGCCCGGTGGGACCTAGTGTAGTGATTGGAGAGGATAGACAGATAGGGCCTCCCAATCATGGGAGTAGCCCTATGTGCAGACCTGACAGGGCAAATGTGGGGCAACATAGAAGACACTGCTAGGACAAAGTCCCGCAAGTGCCCTGGGCATCCGTGCAGACGCACATAGTGCCCAAAACCCTTGTTTTGTTTTAGTTTAATATTTACTTACTTGAAGTGTAATATTAGAGGCCAGGTTTGGCCCTTAATTGGACATACTAACTGGTACGTCCAGATATTTGTCTCGATGTTGATAGTTCATATTTATTATTTTCATTGTAGCCTGGTCTCTGGCCGCATGGTGTCCCACTCCCCTGGGAGTGTGGACGGATGTGGTGACCCCCCTTATGGTCTGCTGGGTAAGCTTGCAATGAGTTGGACGGAGTGAATATTTAGTTAAAACACGTATTAATGGATTTGTATAAAATGTGTTGATAATATGATTATCTTTATTCTAGTCTTGACTAGTGGTGGTCTGAAAAATCCCCTGAAGAAGCTAATCTTGGCAAAACATGTCTGAATCAGACATCACTCCATGACCACCTACACAATGGAAAAACTTATGACCAATGAAGTGATTTTAATCTTTGTAAATAAAATGTATACGTTTTCTATGCAAGTTTCCTGTTTCACTATTTGGCACCGCCATAATCCCACAAAAGTCCTGTTCCATATATTTATTGGAAAACTGAACACATTAGGTAAATAGATCACAAGCCCATGCAGGGAGATGGTAGTGTGCCAGTGAGGCACTTTGACTTATGGGTTCCGTAGAGGACTGCTGAGCCTGGTGGTTCGAACGGCTTTTTCCAAGCCTGCAGCTCCTGGGGCAGGCAGTGAACCCAATGGATGCTGATCTATGGCACACCCAGAAATGACATCTGCGGTCAGGGCTGGTTACTGCTGGCCAGGGGAAACGCCAGGAGCAGGCAGAAGTGCTCCACTATGGAGACAGTACTGTGCGGGCAACCAACGAGGACGTCCATTGAACCAGCATTCATTCCACCAGGCTCAGCAGTCAACTACGAACCCCCGTGAGTCACAGTGCAATCTCCCTGCATGGGCTTGTGATCAATTTACCAATGTCCATAGTCCGTTCAGTTTTCCAATAAACGATTGCTACTTTGAACTTAATCTCTCTCTACCTATTTACTGCAACAGCGCTCCCTTCTGCTGAATTTTGTGCGTTCTAAACTGCCCACTAGATGGCGCTTCTATACACATACGAACAGTGGGGGAAATTACATGCGATACGGACAGGAATCACACCATGTTCCTGTTCAAATCGCATGATTCTTTGCAGTGCAATTTGCACCCCTTCATTTTCCATGGATACAAGTCGCACCGCAAAGTATTGGTTTCGGTAGCATTTGGGGCGAGTACCAATACTCGCTCAAATGGCTGGTATCTGCACCCATACCAGTATCAGTGCATCCCTATTTGAAACCATAAACATTTCACCAAAACATCTAATATTTTCATTGAGTCGTTTGTGATTTATAAGGTCTAAAAAGGTGTTACTCCCCCCCCCCCATTCACAAATTACTGTACCACGTCAAGTTAACCACTTAAGCCCCGGACCATTAAGCAGCCTAAAGACCAGAGGTGTTTTTACAATTTGGGTACAACATTGCATGACCGCGCAATTACCAGTTAAAGCAGTGCCAAACAAAATTTGCGTCCTTTTTTCCCCACAAACAGCTTTCTTTTGATGGTATTTCATTGCCTCTGCGATTTATATTTTTGCGATATAAACGGAAAAAGACCGAAAATTTTGTAGAAAAATAGATTTTCTACTTTTTGTTATAAGAAAAATCTAATAAACTCAATTTTAGTCATACATTTAGGCCAAAATTTATTCAGCCACGTAAAAAAAAAAAAAAAAAAAAAAGAAATAAGCGTATATTTATTGGTTTGCACAAAAGTTATAGCGTTTACAAACTAGGGTACATTTTCTGGAATTTACACAGCTTTTAACCAATTAACGACCGCTCACTGTATATAAACGTCGGCAAAATGGCACGGACAGGCACAACCACGTGCCTGCCTTCGTATGGGTGGGGGGGGGGGGGGTCCGATCGGACCCCCCTCCGGTACAGAGAGCGGTCGGCATCGCTCCGGGAGCGATTTGTGATGAGGGGGCGGCCATCGGTTTCTGGCCACCCCCTCGCGATCGCTCCCGGTGAATCAAATGCTTCCTCTGCCTGTGTAATGTATACACAGGCAGGAGGAAGTGATGTCATCTCTCCTGCGCCGCGCCGTGGAGAGAAGACATCAAGTAAGTGCAGAAACAGTACACTGACACACAATCGCACCCCCAGTCACAGTGTCACTGATTGCAGTGATCATTTATTTACTGATCACTGCAAACAGTGACATTTGTAACTGTAAAAGTGTCAGGGCAGTTAGTTTTAGGTCCAGGGTAGCCCCCTAACCACCCCTTAATAAAGGTTTAACCCCTTGATTGACCCCCCCAGGTAACCCTTTCACCCCCTAGCACCGTCACTAAGCGATCGTTTTTCTGATCACTGTATTAGTGTCGGTGGTGCCGCTAGGTAGCCAGTTATTTTTTTAGGTTCGCTGCCAGGTTTTTATAGCGTCCGGTACCCCCATATATTATCCAATAAAGGTTTTAACTCCCTGATTGCCCCTAGAGTTAACCCTTTCACCAGTGATCACTGTATAAGTGTCACTGGTGACACTGGTTAGCCAGTTCGTTATTTAGTTTCCCCGTCAGGTTTTTATATAGCATCAGGTACCCCCATATATTACCCAATAAAGGATTTAACCCCCTGATTGCCCCTAGTTAAACCTTTCACCAGTGATAACCGTATAAGTGTTACGGGTGATGCTGGTTAGTTTGCTTTTTATAGTGTCAGGGCACCCGCCGTATATAACCCAATAAAGGTTTAACCCCCTGATCGCCCGGCGGGTGATATCAATTAGGTTTTCGCGTCAGAGAGGGTCTGTGTCACACCCTAGGCAGCGTCAGGTTAGTGCCAGTAGCGCCAACACCCACGCGTGAAGCATACACCTCCCTTAGTGGTGTAGTATCTGATCAGATCTATACCAGCGTCCCAAGCAGTTTAGGGTTCCCAAAAACGCAGTGTTAGCGGGATCAGCCCAGATACCTGCTAGCACCTGCGTTTTGCCCCTCTGTCCAGCCCACCCAAGTGCGGTATCGATCGATCACTGTCACCTACAAAACACAACACTCATAACTGCAGCGTTCGCAGAGACAGGCCTGATCCCTGCGACTCCAATGCTGTAGGAGGTGATTTCACCACCACAGTAAAAAAAAAAAAAAAGAGCAAATATGCCGAAGCATGGGGGCAGCAGGGGCGGAGGAGCAATTTTGCTCCTAATGCCACGTACATACGGTCGAAATTCCGACGGAGGCGTGCCCGTGGAAAAGTCAGTCAGACCGTGTGTACGCGGCATAACTTTTGCAGGAGGATGCCCCCCTGTTTCGGCATATATAAATGGTGCATGTATGCCCATCATTAGAAGTGGGTGAATGAAGGGCATAACCACCGATCGATCTCTTTTTTCGTTCAGCCAATATATTGGCTGCATGAAAAAAAAGATTACAATACATGTCCAACAAGGACGAGCAACGTACTGGTATGTTGCTGGACTTTGAATGGTTATACCAGAATGATGCCTGTGGGTGTAGGTATTCATCTTGGTATACTTTTCAGCCAGCGGCCGGCTTTCATGTAAAAGCAATCCTAGCGGCCAATTCGCCTCTGGACTGCTTTTACAAGCAGTGGGAGGGAATGTCCTGCCCCCCCCCCCCCGGATATAAAAAGCGCCATTGGGAAAGCATTTTAATCACACCGATCTTGGTGTGGTCAGATGCTTTGAGGGCAGAGGAAAGATCTAGGGTCTAATAGACCCCAGTTTAAAAAAAAAAAAAAAAAAAAAAAAAAAGAAGTGTACCTGTCACTACCTATTGCTATCATAGGGGATAATTACATTCCCTGAGATAATAAAAAAATATATATGGAAGGAACAGTTTAAAAAAAAAAACCCGTCCCGCCCTGCTCTTGCGCAAAGGCAAACGCAAGCGTCGGTCTGGCGTCATATGTTAACAGCAATTGCATCATGCATGTGAGGCATCACCACGAAAGTCAGATCGAGGGCAGTAATTTTAGCAGTAGACCTCCTCTGTAAATCTAATGTGGTAACCTGTAAAGGCTTTTAAAAATGTATGTAGTTTGTCACCACTGGGCGTTTGTGTGAAATTTTAAAGCATGTCGTGTTTGGTATCCATGTACTCGGCCCAAGATCATCTTTTTTATTTCATCAAACATTTGGGCAATATAGTGCGGTTTAGTGCATTAAAATTTAAAAAAGGTGTATTTTTTCCCCGAAAAATCGCTACGCAAATACTGTGTGGAAAAAAAAATGCAACACCCACCATTTTAATCTGTATGGCCTTTGCTTTAAAAATATATATAATGTTTGGGGGTTACACGTAATTTTCTTGCAATTTTTTTTTCTTCATGTAAACAAAAAGTGTCATAAAAGGGCTTTGTCTTCAAGTGGTTAGAAGAGTGGATGATGTGTGACATAAGCTTCCTAATGTGTATAAAATGCCAGGACAGTTCAAACCCCCCACCCCCAAATGACCCCATTTTGGAAAGTAGACACCCCAAGCTATTTGCTGAGAGGCAGGTCAAGTCCATGAAATATTTAATATGTTGACACAAGTTGCGGAAAAAATAAAATGTATTTTTTTATTTGCACAAAGTTGTCACTTAGGCCCCTTTCACACTGACACGTTTTTCAGGCGGTTTAGCGCCAATAATAGCGCTGCTAAACCGCCTGAAAAAAAATCGTACCCTGCAGTCTTCAGTGTGAAAGTCCAAAGGCTTGCACACTGAAGCGGTGCGCTAGCAGGACCGCTCCAAAAGTCCTGCTAGCCGCATCTTTACAGTGGTGAAGGAGCGGTGTGTTCACCGCTGCTGCCCATTGAAAGCATTGAAAGCAATGCGCCTCTGCAGAGGCGCATTGCGGGCGGTATTAACCCTTTTTCGGCCGCTAGCGGTGGTTAAATTCACCCCGCTAGCAGCCGCATACTGCGGTAAAAACGAAGGTATAGCGGCGCTAAAAATAGCGCTGCTATACCCACAGCGCACCTTCCCGCCCCAGTGTGAAAGGGGCCTAAAGGATATATTGCTCAAACATGCCATGGGCATATGTGGAATTACACCCCAAAATACATTCTGTTGCTTCTCCTGAGTACGGGGATAACACGTGCGAGACTTTTTGGGAGCCTAGCCGCGTACAGGACCCCAAAAACCAAGCACCGCCTTCAGGCTTTTTAAGGGTGTAAATATTTGATTTCACTCCTCACTGCCCATCACAGTTTCGGAGGCCATGGAATGCCCAGATGGCACAAACCCCCCCCCCCCCCCCCAAATGACCCCATTTTGGAAAGTAGACACCAAGCTATTTGCTGAGAGGTATTGTGAGTATTTTGCAGATCTCGCTTTTTGTTAAAGTTTTAAAAAGTTGAAAAAAATAAAAAATATATTTTTTCTTCATTTTCAAAAACAAATGAGAGCTGTAAAATACTCACCATGCCTCTCAAATAGCTTGAGGTGTCAACTTTCCAAAATGGGGTCATTTGGGGGGGTTTTGTGCTATTTTGGCATTTTATGGCCTTCGAAACTGCGATGGGTAGTGAGAATGAAATCAAAAATTTGCGCCCTTAGAAATCCTGAAGGCGGTGCTTGGCTTTCGGGGTCCCGTACGCGGGTAGGCTCCTAAAAAGTCACACACATGTGGTATCCCCGTACTCAGAAGCAGTAAAATGTATTTTGGGGTGCAATTCCACATATAACCATGGCATGTGTGAGCAATATATCATTTGGTGGCAACTTTTTGTAATTTTATTTTTTTGTTATTCAAATCACTTGGGGAAAAAAAAAAATTATAATAATAATTCAATGGGCTCAACACATGCCTCTCAGCAATTTCCTTGGGGTGCCTACTTTCCAAAATGGGGTCATTTGGGGGGGTTTTGTACTGCCCTGCCATTTTAGCACATCAAGAAATGAGATAGGCAGCCATAATTAAAAGCTGTGTTAATTCCAGAAAATGTACCCTAGTTTGTAGACGCTATAACTTTTGCGCAAACCAATAACACTTGACATTTTTTTTACTAAAGACATGTGGCTGAATACATTTTGGCCTAAATGTATGACTAAAATTTAGTTTATTCGATATTTCTTATAACTAAAAGAAGAAAATATATATTTTTCAAAATGGTCGGTCTTTTTCCATTTAGATTGCAAAAAAAAAAAAAAAAAAACGCGGAGGCAATCAAATACCATTAAAAGAAAGCTCTATTTGTGGGAAGAAAAGGACGCAAATTTCGTTTGGGTACAACATTGCATGTCCGCACAATTTACAGTTAAAGCAGCGCAGTGCTAAATTGTAAAATCAGCTCTGGTCTTTATGCTGCGTATTGGTCCGGGGCTAAAGTGGTTCATTTATGACTGCCTATCATTTCTTGAGGTGCTAAAATGGCAGGGCAGTACAAACCCCCCCCCCCCAAATGACCCCATTTTGGAAAGTAGACACCACAAGGAAATTGCTGAGAGGCATGTTGAGCCCATTGAATGTTTTTTTTTTGTCCCAAGTGATTGAATGGCAAAAAATTAATTTTTTTTACAGAAAGTTGTCACTAAATGATATATTGCTCACACATGCCATGGTTATATGTGGAATTGCACCCCAAAATAAACTTTGCTGCTTCTCCCGAGTACAGGGACACCACGTGTGGGACTCTTTGGGAGCCTAGCCGCGTACGGGGCCCCGAAAACCAAGCACCGCCTTTAAGATTTCTAAGGGCGCAAATTTTTGATTTCACTCCTCCCTACCGATCGGTTTCGAAGGCCATAAAATGCCAAAATAGCACAAAACCCCCCCAAATGATCCCATTTTGGAAAGTAGACACCCCAAGCTATTTGCCAAAAGGCATGTTGAGTCCATGGAATATTTTATATTCTGCCACAAGTTGCGGGACAATTACAAACTTTTTTTTCTTTTTGCACAAAGTTGTCACTAAATGATATATTGCTCACACATGCCATGGTTATATGTGAAATTGCACCCGAAAATACATTCTGCTGCTTCTCCTGAGTACGGGGATAACATGTGTGGGACCCCGAAAACCAAGCACCGCCTTAGGATTTCTAAGGGCATAAAATTTTGGATTTCACTCCTCACTACCCATCACAGCTTTGAAGGCCATAAAATGCCAAGATGGCACAAAACCCCCCTAAATGACCCCATTTTGGAAAGTAGACACCCCAAGCTATTTGCTGAGAGGCATGTTGAGCCCATTGAATATTCAATTTTTTGTCCCAAGTGATTGAATAATGGAAAAAAAAAAAATTACAAAAAGTTCTCACTAAATGATATATTGCTCAACCATGCCATGGTTATATGGAATTGCACCCCAAAATACATTTTGCTGCTTCTCCTGAGTACGGGGATAACACGTGTGGGACTTTTTGGGAGACTAGCCACGTACGGGGCCCCGAAAAACCAAGCACCGCCTTCAGGATTTCTAAGGGCACAAATTTTTGATTTCACTCCTCACTACCTATCAGTTTCGAAGGCCATAAAATGGCAAAATAGCACAAACCCCCCCCCCCAAATGACCCCATTTTGGAAAGTAGACACCCCAAGCTATTTGCTGAGAGGCCTGGTGAGTATTTTACAGCTCATTTGTTTTTGAAAAAGAAAGAAACATTTTTTTCCCCCAATTTTCAAAACTGTGTCAAAAAGCGAGATCTGCAAAATACTCACCATACCTCTCAGCAAATAGCTTGGGGTGTCTACTTTCCAAAATTGGGTCATTTGGGGGGGGGGGGGGGGTTTGAACTGTCCTGGCATTTCATGCACAACATTAGGAAGCTTACATCCACTCTTCTAACCACTTGAAGACAAAGCCCTTTTTGTTTACATGAAAACATTTTTTTTTTTTGCAAGAAAATAATGTTAAACCCCCAAACATATATATTTTTTTTAAAGCCAAGGCCCTACAGATTAAAATGGTGGGTGTTGCATATTTTTCCCCACACACTATTTGCGCAGCGATTTTTCAAACGCATTTTTTTTGGAAAAAATACACTATTATTTTAATGCACTAAAACTAACTATGTTGCCCAAATGTTTGATGAAATAAAAAAGATGATCTTAGACCAAGTACAGGGATACCAAACACGACATGCTTTAAAATAGCGCACAAACGCGCAGTGGCGACAAACTACATACATTTTTAAAAACCTTTACAGGTTACCACATTAGATTTACAGAGGAGGTCTACTGCTAAAATTACTGCCCTCGATCTGACCTTCGCGGTGATAGCTCACATGCATGGTGCAATTGCTGTTTACATATGACGCCAGACCGACGCTTGCGTTCGCCTTTGCGCAAGAGCAGGGGTGTTTTTTTTTTATTATTATTTCGCTTTTTTATTATACTTTTAAACTGTTCCTTCCATTTTTTTTTTACCATCTGTATTATCTCAGGGAATGTAAATATACCCTTTGATAGCAATAGGTAGTGACAGGTACTCTTTGAAAAAATTGGTGTCTATTAGACCCTAAATCTTTCCTCTGCCCTCAAAGCATCTGACCACACCAAGATCGGTGTGATAAAATGTTTTCCCAATGGCGCGGTTTATATCCGGGGGGGGGGGGGGGACATTCCCTCCCACTGCTTGTGAAAGCAGTCTAGAGGCCAATTAGCCGCTAGGATTGCTTTTATATGAAAGCCGACCGCTGGCTGAAAAGAATGATACCAAGATGCCTAAACCAGCAGGCATCATTCTGGTATAACCAACGTCCAGCAACATACCAGTACGTTGCTGGTCCTTGTTGGACATGTTTTGTAATCTTTTTTCCATGCAGCCTGTTGGCTGAACGAAAAAAAAAAAAAAAAAAAAAAAGATTGATCGCTGGGTATGCCCACCATTAGAATGCCTCCCTTCATCCACCCACTTCTAATGATGGGCACACATGCCCCATTTATATATGCCGAAGCATGGGGGCATCCTCCCGCAAAAAAGTTGCCGCGTACACACGGTCGGACTTTTCCACGGGCAAGCCTCTGTCGGAATTTCGACCGTATGTACGCGGCATTAGGAGCAAAATTGCTCCTTCGCCCCTGCTGCCCCAATGCTTCGGCATATGCTCTTTTTTTTTTTAACTGTGGTGGTGAAAGCACCTCCTACAGCATTGGAGTCACGGCTTTATGCATCGTGGGAGCAAACGCTGTTGCTGTCAAGATAAATAAATCCGCGCTGCAGCTGAATGGCGCACCTGAAAACAAAAAACATTTAACACTGTAAACAGTAAAGTATAAAAAAAATTACATACCTGAAAAGCAAGCATGATAGAACATAAAACATTGCAGAATAGAATACAGTAAAAAAGAGCAGAATAGAGAGGGAGAGAATAAAAACGGCAACACTTTTTTTTTGGCAACACTTTTTTTTTGGCAACACTTTTTTTTTGGCAACACTTTTTTTTTGGCAACACTTTTTTTTTGGCAACACTTTTTTTTTGGCAACACTTTTTTTTTGGCAACACTTTTTTTTTGGCAACACTTTTTTTTTGGCAACACTTTTTTTTTGGCAACACTTTTTTTTTGGCAACACTTTTTTTTTGGCAACACTTTTTTTTTGGCAACACTTTTTTTTTTGGCAACACTTTTTTTTTTGGCAACACTTTTTTTTTTGGCAACACTTTTTTTTTTGGCAACACTTTTTTTTTGGCAACACTTTTTTTTTTGGCAACACTTTTTTTTTTGGCAACACTTTTTTTTTGGCAACACTTTTTTTTTGGCAACACTTTTTTTTTTGGCAACACTTTTTTTTTTGGCAACACTTTTTTTTTTGGCAACACTTTTTTTTTTGGCAACACTTTTTTTTTTGGCAACACTTTTTTTTTTAGCAACACTTTTTTTTTTAGCAACACTTTTTTTTTTGGCAACACTTTTTTTTTGGCAACACTTTTTTTTGGCAACTGTTCGGTTACAGGTTTGGGTCTCTCAAAATGCGATGGCATCTTGGGAGACCCTGTGTAAGTGTGTCCTAGTCTGTGAAATGCTGTACCCTACACCAATACTGCCCTAGTGTGTGGTAGCGTTTAAAACATTCACCAATGCAAAGACCAGGATTGCCAGGACAGCGTGGACAATGATAACGGGTGTCACACCTAAATACACGCTTTCTACAGACACAACATTTTCTTTGGGGGGGCTCGTTGGGAAGGGGTACTCTGGACATAAGGAAAATGCCTCTCATGCAGCCAGGTTACTGCATTTGGTTGGGGATGGTGAGGTGCAGCACCGCCTGGATACAGGAGAGCTCGGACAATATCTCCCTGGAATTTATGGAAAGATCCAGTGCGTCCTGAAGCTCTGTATAGCACAAAAGCATTCAGCAAAGCCAATTGAAATAAGGATAGAGACACTTTTTTTGTACCAGCGTCTCGCCTTACGGGCAGTGTGATACGGCGCCAACAACTGGTCGTTGAGGTCCACCCCTCCCATATTTTGGTTATATTCGTGGACACAGAGAGGTTTCTCTACAACACCAGTCGCCGTACGAATTTGGACTGTCGTGTCTGCATGAAGGAAGGCAAGAACGAAAACATTCTCATTATCCCTCCACTTCACAGCAAGCAAATTATTACACTTCAAGCAGGCTCTCTCCCCCAGCCTAAGATAGGAATCTACAAGCCTCTGGGGTAAGCCCCGGCGATTAGATCGCACGGTGCCACATGCGCCAATCTGATGAGCAAGTGACTAAAAAGTGGCACGCTCGTGTAATTGTGCACATATAAATGGTACCCCTTTCTGAATAAGGGTGACACCAAGTTCCACACTATCCTGCCAGCGCCCCCTATGTAATCTGGGCACTTCTCCGGCTCTACGTGAGACGGTCTTTACCCTCATAAACCATAAAACTACATGTATAGCCTGTGGCCCGGTCACAGAGCTTATACATCTTGATCCCGTATCTGGCACGCTTGCTGGGAAGGTACTGTTTGAAAGACAAGCGGCCAGAAAATTTAATCAGGGACTCGTCAACGCAGACAACTTGATGGGGAGTATACAAGGCTGCAAAACGTTTGTTGAAGTGGTTTATGAGGGGCCAAATTTTGTAGAGCCGATCAGATTCAGGGTCTCCACGAGGACGACAAAGTTCATTGTTGTTGAAATGCATGAACCGCAAGAGCTGCTCGTATCGTGCCCTGGACATGGAGGCAGAGAACACGGGCATGTGGTAAACTGGGTCAGTGAACCAACATAACTGCAGCTCACTCAATTTAACTATGCCCATGTCGAGGGAAAGGCCCAGAAAGGTCCTAAATTCGGAAACCGTAACTGGTTTCCATTCTCTGGCAAGGATGGACTGGGGATTAGTGGCGATGAATTGACCAGCATACAAATTAGTTTGGTCCACAATAGATCTAAAGAGATCTTCCGTGAAAAACAGTGAATAAAAATCAAGTGCCATAAAATCAACAGTTTCCACCTGAATTCCGGGTTGGCCAGTGAAAGGGGGAAGTACGGGTTCTGCAGAAGTGGTGGGGACCCAATCAGGATTGGCGAATTCTGCAGGAAGGACACTATGGGCACGACGGCCTGTCTTCGTCTTGGTGGCAGCAGGACACTACTTGTGCTTGCCACCTCGCCAGCTTGAACTGCACTTATGGGACTCGCCACGTCACCAAGTGTTACTGCAGTGCTGGATGTACGTCCAGGGTGTACTAGGCCACTGGTGCTAGCCAGTTCACCAGAAGGATGAGGGGCACTAGTACTTCTCTTCTCCATACAAGAGCCCTGCGGTTCTTGCACCTCAACAGCAGAAGAATGGGGTCGGGTACGCCTGACCTTGGCAGGGACCTCAACTTCGTCGCCAGAGCCATCTGTCATGGAGCCGCTGTTGTCTACAGGATCGCATTCTGAGCCTGAATCTGACAGATGAGTGATCTCCTCCTCACTATCTGTCATGCTCAGAAACGTGTAGTCCTCTTCACTAGTGAACCTTCGATTTGCCATTTTGGGCTCTAAATTTACTGGTACAAGTAGTGAGATTCACGGGTAAAAAAAGCACCTGTCAGCAACTGTCAAACGCTACCAAGAAAACAAAAACTGTTAGCGATTGCAGGGATCAGGCCTGACTCTGCGAACGCTGCAGTTGTGTTTTGTAAGTGACAGTGATCGACCGATACTGCACTTGGGTGGGCTGGGCGGAGGGGCAAAATGCAGGTGCTAGCAGGTATCTGGGATGATCCTGCTAACAATGCGTTTTTTGGAACCCTAAACGGCTGGGGACACTAGTATAGATCAGATATTGATCTGTTCAGATACTATACCACTAAGGGATGTGTATGCTTTGCACGTGGGTGTTAGCGTTACTGGCACTAACCTGACGCTGCCTGGGGCAACGCAGACCCTATCTGATGCTAAAACCTAATTGATATCACCCGCCGGGAGATCGGGGGTTAAACCTTTATTGGGTTATATATGGCGGGTGCCCTGATGCTATAAACAGCAAACTAACCAGCGTCACCCATAACACTTATACGGTGATCACAGGTGAAAGGGTTAACTAGGGGCAATCGGGGTTAAAACCTTTATTAGGTAATATATGGGGGTACTTGACACTATATAAAAACCTGGGGGTGAACCTAAATAACTAACTGGCTAACCAGTGACACTTTTACGGTGATCACTGGTGAAAGGGTTAACTCTAGGGGCAATCAGGGGGTTAAAACCTTTAATAGATAATACATGCTATAAAAACCTGACGGTGAACCTAAAAAAAATAACTGGCTACCTAGCGGCACCGGTGACACTAATACAGCGATCATAAAAACGATTGCTTAGCGACACTGCCGATAGAGGGTGAAAGGGTTACCTGGGGGGCGAACAAGGGGTTAAACCTTTATTAGAGGGGGTTAGGGGGGTACTCTGGACCTAAAGCCAATACCCCCGACACTTTTTACTGTCACAAATTACACTAAATGCAGTGATCAGTAAATAAATGATCACTGCAATCAGTGACACTGACTGGGGGTGCAGGGGGTGAAAAGTGTGCCTATGTGTAACTGGTGTCAGTGCACTAACCTGATGTCTTCTCTCCTCGGGCGCCGGACGAAAAGACCGCCACGAGGAGAGATTACATCACTTCCTCCTGCCTGTGTTTACATTACACAGGCAGGGAAAGCATATAATTCGCCAGGAGCGATCAAAGGGGTGGCCAGAAACGAATGGCCGCCCCCTCATCCCGGATTGCTCCTGAAGCGATACCGACCACCGCAGGCACCAGGAGGGGTTAATTTACTGCATTTTATTCAAAATGTCATCTGTTTATTCTTTGAATTTGCTGAATCTGCCTCCCTTCAGAGGAAGTTCATGCTGTATCTGAATCACATAAAACTTACTGCACATTCAAGATGTCTGCCTTGCTTAAATCTCAAATTAGAGTACAAACCTCATCAGCAAGTCTTAGTAGCATTCTCAAAAAGCGGGCCAAATGCATCTGTCTCGCTGAAAGTTCCCCTCTTCCTGAATAATCTGTCCTGTATAAAGCAGTAGCACTGTCCACGATGAGAAGTGCATACCTAGAGAAACAGACAACGATATAAAAAAAACAAAAAACATTTAGGGCTGCTTCACACTGCCCCGGTGTCAAACAATAGCACAGCTATTTCATGGGTTGAGTCGGTTAGCATTGCCTTCTCATAGATTCCATGATGTCCTGCGGTTTTGGAGTGATTTCAGAAAGCGCACCAAAGATGCAGCATGCAGGAGTTTTAGTGTGCTTTCTGAAACTGCACCAAGACCTCATAGAAGCCTATAGGAAAGCACAGCTAACCCAACACAACATACCACCATTCCCAGTTCGTAAGCATTCACATCATACAAATGAAAATAATCAACCTAGTGTGTGTTAAAGTATGGTTGCAACTGTTGATTTACCTTTCAATGATGTAGGCTGGGATTTTATCTGAAAAAACTGTTTTAAGCCATCAGTTCAACAGAGACCAGCAACACCACAGAGGACCTCAATCCAAATATTTGGGCACTGAACCAAGCTAATTCTTAGCCTGGACAGTGCATACCACAATATGAGAATATGCTTTACCCACTTGTCTACACCACCACAGCAGGGTTAATCTACCGCAAGTAAAAGAGAGGAAGTACACATGTCCTGAAAGAGTCCAACAAAGTTTTGTTGCTGGCCTTCTTTCAGGAAAGCACCTGGCAAAAACCCTGGTCCTGTCTTGAACTCCCAGAATGGATCAGTACTGGCTTAGGATTCGGTGAAGGTTTGACCACATTCATACATAGCTTTCCCCCACTCCATCTAGAATTACAAGATTGTCCTAACAGCAGGTACTACAAAGTGCCTGCCATCAGTCCACACAAGTCCTTCCCCTGTACGTTCTCAGAGGTTTCTTTCACTTTGTTATGGAGGCATGTTAACTTGGACAAAAGTCTTAACCATCCCATCCTAAGGGTACCTTAGGCAGTTAGTCACACATTGGAGGGTGGGCTGGCATGTGGATGCCTGACCCAGACATGTCTAGTTGAATTTAAAAAGTAGGGATGCATGCCAACATGTCACTGAGCTCTGGGCGAGTCAAAAAAAAAGGAGACTTTTATAGAAAAATGGCTTTCAAACTCCAATCTATTCTAGGTTAAATGCAATTAAAATAAGTCAGTCATTTACTCCTCCTTGAGAGCTATGTGGGGGGATCTGTGTGCTTTATTAACAAGATTAGTTCCAGTGTTGTAAAATGAAACAATATGAAAAAGCAGTAAGCCAATCACAGGAGCAAGAAATTAAATTTTTCTGGGCTTTCTGTATACATTGTTATATTTTTGCTCTTGCTCAATGCAAAATGTTAAACCTCAAACCTGAATATACAAGAAAGTAAAAAGTGATGTTTTGGCTTTCTTAGGAGAATATCTGTGTGCACAATTATTGGACAACTATTAGTTTATACAATTAGCATATATACTCGAGTATAAGCCGAGTTTTCAGCACATTTTTTTGTGCTGAAAATGCCCCCCTCGTCTTATACTCGAGTCTGTGTCCATCTTCACCTTTGTGCGCCTGATCTCCCGGCACTGACGTCAGTCTAGTCGACGGCCGTGCAGTGTAACAAAGCTCCGCCTCCTCCTCGTCCGTGATAGGCGTAACACTGACTCACTGCTGGGAAACAGAGTTAGCGTTCCGTCACGGACGAGGAGGCGGCGCTTTGGTACACTGCATGGCCGCCGACTAGACTGAATATGTCACAGCGATGGGCACAGTAAGGCATGCAGATGGACACCCTAGGTTTATACTCGAGTCAATAAGTTTTCCCAATCTTTTTTGTGGTAAAATTAGGTGGCTCTGCTTATATTCAGGTCGGCTGGTACTCGAGTATATACGGTATTATGCAACTAAATGAAAGACTAGAACTTTTCCCATCTCGCTTGTTTGTCATCTGTTAAAAGTGAGAATAGGAAAAAAAAAAAATATATAAAAAATTACCTCTACCTACACATACACATACATATTATATAGATAGATAGGATATATCTATCCACCCTTCTTTTCAATGACAGTTATAAGCCTTCAATTCATGGAGTTTGACAGCTTCTTAATCTGTTGACGATCCACTTTTTTGTGCAGCAGCAACCACAGGCTCCTAGACACTGTTCAGAGAGGTGTACCGTTTTCCGTCACCGTAAATCTCCCATTTAAGAAGGGCCCACAAGTCCTCAATAGGGTTTAGGTCAGATAAGAAAGCGCCCCCCCCCCCCCCCATGTCATTCTTTCATCTTTAAAAAAAAAAAAGTGACACCAAAGGTTCCCGTTTTTTTTTTTTTTTTAAACATGTTATACTTGCCTCCACTGTGCAGCTCATTTTGCACAGAGTGGCCCCGATCCTGGTCTTCTGGGGTCCCTCGGCGGCTGTCTTGGTTCCTCCCCACAAGAACCAACACCCTTCATGGGAGCTCTCTCCCAAGGGGGTTAGTTCTTGCGGGCGCGCTCCCGTGATACAGCCTGCATCACTCGGCCCCGTCCCGCGCCATTGATTTGACAGCAGCGGGAGCCAATGGCTGCGCTGCTATCAACCAATGAATGAGCCGAGAAGCCAAAGCGCGGGACTTTCGAGGGGTCAAATAAACGGGGGGGGGCCACTAATTCTCAGATGGTTTTTCACCTTAATGCATAGAATGCATTAAGGTGAAAAAACATGTACCTTTACAACCCCTTTAAGGTCTTTACTGGCTAGCCAAGCAGTGGATTACTTTGATGCATGCGATGGAGCATTGTCCTGCACAAATATTATGGTCTTCTTGAAAGATGTAGACTTTCCT
The DNA here is from genome assembly GCA_029206835.1 of Rana muscosa. Taxonomy (NCBI): domain Eukaryota; kingdom Metazoa; phylum Chordata; class Amphibia; order Anura; family Ranidae; genus Rana; species Rana muscosa. The sequence continues at coordinate 98,325,899 of CM055126.1, forward strand.
GTACCACTGCTTGAGAAAAGTTTCTTCTGAAAACTGGCAGTAGGTTTGGGAGTTGATTTTGAGTCCATCTTCAACCCCAAAAGCAATTTCAAGAGTGTTGCATCCCTCTGAAAGACTTTTACAAATTTGACCATTCGGAGTCAGTTAAATCTTTTTTTGGCCCATTTTGCCTGAGGAAAAGAAGCTGCCTAATAAATATGCACACCTTGGTAAATGGTGTTGATCTTTTTAGGCCACGCCTTCCCTCATTACACAAATATACATCACCTGAGATGCTTAAATCCAATAAGCATTCAAGTTCATACAGCTTGGAGTTGGGACAATATGCAGAAAAATAATTTGGTCAAAATACTCACTTGCCCAATAATTGTGCACAGTGTAGTTTTCACGGTTACAAGCAATATTCGAATTTTGTGTCCATTTAGAAAATCATAGCCGGTTGTAGACTGAAATAGGAGTGGATTTCTTAATATTTCATAAACTGCTGCTGTCACAATCAATTTTGTTAAACAAAAAAAAGGTAGCGTCCTCTATTAAAACAGGCAGGGACAAAGGATATTCTCTTGGAACTGCACTTTTGGGAGGTGGCTCTACCAAATGTTCAGGAAAAACTGCAAAATACAGGCTACAAAAAAACATGTATTTAGTAACCCAGGTTTTACCCCAGAGCTCTAGACCGACAAGGCTTGGTGGATACCTGAGAAATTTAGCCGAAGACTCTGACAGGGAACTCAACTTAAGACTGGAGGTGCCATGAATTAAAAAAAGGTTCACACTCCATTACAGGGAGCCTAGGTACAAGGATCAGAAAACTGCTTCTCAATATCTCATAAAAATCTTGCATGGTTTGACTCACCCTGTAAATTCTGATATCAAAAGCAACATTGACGACATGTAGCTGGCGAAATGGAAAGCAATTATGCCACATTGAGAAAATTTCTGTCATCACCCTCTCCATTTTAAACAGATTAAACCAGGTTTTCCATGGTAGAAAAATTCTCCCAGGAAAAATGTCAGGTTTTAGAACATGGGAAACCTGGAAATTAGAGTTGATAGCTTCTGTTCAGCTTTGTTTAAATTTTGCAAAAATAAGTGGAGAATGGAAAAAAAGACCAGCTTCATAAACTGGTGAAAGTAGAGCCACTATTAAACAAAATGAGCAATACATAAAGTTCAAACATTTACAAGCCACAGGTATAGTTTGAATATTTGCACAATGTCATATACATTGCATCAAGTATAAACAAAGGATTTTAAAAACTTTACCTGGATTCTGCCATCATGGCAGACGCCTGATATAAAAGCTGGGTTTGATGGTCTGTGTTAAATGCCCGAGCATAAGCCACATTGTCGAGAACATCACTGCCAGACAACCCATACCTATTAAGATTAAAAAAAAAAAAAAAAAATTAATATCACAAGCCAAAAGAGTGCAGCTTACAAAAAAACGTACATGCCCAAGCCTGATCAGACTACTAGTTCAGTTATAACCAGAGCCGAAAGATGATTAAAAAGGAGAACCTTTTCATTGATGCTGTGCAGATCGTATTCCATTACCACCGGATTCTATAGGTCTGTCAATGTGACTTTATGCACATTTGAAAATGCAACTTTTTTTTTAAAAACACAAACACGAATAGTTGTGCGTTTGGTTAAAGATGTCCTACCATGCTGGGAAGGCCAAGAACTAGGAAAGCCCAGTTTTTCAGACATCTACCACCACATAAGCAAGACATGTTTAAAAAGAGAAGTATGGGTTTTTTTTTTTTTTTTTTATATTCATACTTTCCATCGGTGGATGGAGCATCAGACTGATGCTCCATCTGTCCCCCGGCATCTGTGCACTGAGAACCGAGCCACCGAACATCACCGTTGGCTCGGTTCTCACAGATCCAAGAGAAAAGCTGCTGGCTGTCAGTCAGCGTCTTTCCTCTCCGGTTCTCCACGTCTCACTGATACGCTGAGACTGCCATCAGGGCAGCTGGCGGATCCCGACTTGGAAGTCGTGATGACGCGCTGCCCCGACTGATGGCAGTGACATCAGTGGAGGGATGACTTCAGACCGCTCTCCGCTGAAAACGGGTCACAGGAGTGAAAAATTAATTGCACTCCTGTGACCCAGAGAATAAGCCCAGCCTAAAAAGCTCACGCTTGACTTCTTTATTGTAATTTTGCAAACGTTTGTAACATGGTTAAATGAATAAAACAAGCATCTTTCGGTTCCAACATGTACCTACCAAATATTTTCACTGCAGGGGATTCCAGAGAATGTAAAATCTGCTTTTACATTTAGGTACTGCGCTACCATCCCAATCAGTGTGACAAGCCAACAGTCACAAGGGGCATAAGACTTGATATTGTCAGCAGATGTCAGAAAATGCATAAATTGACCTGAAACTCTAAAACAGGTGAAGACATATGCAGTATGCAGGCACCTCTAGGGGAGAGGTAGTTGTCACTTTACATTGCTGAACAAAATCACCAGGTACTCTGAAAATAATGCTGCACATTTAACTACTGAAGCAAAGAACGTTTGAAATTACATTTAAGTACTTCTGAAGCCAAAAACTTTTCAGATACAGTAAGTGTACGGCCCTAATGCACAGTGGATGTTAAAAAAAAAAAAAAAAAAAAAAAGCTAGCAACATTGGCTGTAGAAAGCTGTAGTGTGAGGTTTTCAGCATTTTTGTAGTAGCGTCTTTTGGCGCTTAGCAAAACTATACTCCCATAAAAGCTTATGGCGCAAAAACGCTAACACAGAATAGCTGTAGCTACCCCGGATATCTCCTAAGCCTACGGTTTACGAGATATCCCCTGTATTTGCATGTGCCGGCATCATCGGCACATGTGCAGAAGCAACGGCATACATGCCGTGGTTTCAGTGAGTGTGCCATTACCGGCGGCTTCCGTGTGCATGACGTCATCACGGCTCGGGCCAATCACACAGTGCCGGAGCCGCGATACCTTGAAGCAACTACGGGAGCGATGTTGCCGGCCGGTGCTGTGTACGGGCACTGCAGTGGGGGCTTACAGGCGAGTATTACATAACGGGCTAGTATGCTATACATACTAGCTCATTATGCCTTCGTCTTGCAGTTTAAAAAAAAAAAAAAAAAGATTAATTATATATATATATATATATATATATATATATATATATATATATATATATATATATATATATATATATATATATATATATATATATATATAGGGCTGGGCGATTTTCCCCCAAAAAACTCGATTTACGATTCGATTTATATTATATTAATTGAAGTGCATCAACAAACAAAATTGCAAAGGCAAACCCTTTCTCTAACTGCAATCGATTTTCTTTACACCTGAATCGATTTGAGCTCAAAACTCGATTCATGATTAAAATCGATTTTTTTCCCAGCCCTAATAAATATAAAATATATATATGTTTACAACCATTTTAAAGTGTTTTTACAGCTGAAAAGCTCCTCTCAAAACCCACTAGAATACTAGCTATAAAACCTAATATAGATATACATATTCATTATGCTTAAGGGAAGAGTTGACAAAAGATATACGTATATAAAACAATAAATGTTTATGTTTTATAGCTAGTATTCCATTTCTGCATAATTATTTGCATTGCATGCGCTGGGGCCACGGGTCATTGTAGTCCTCCGGCCGCAGCTCCAGCTTATACTATAAATAGCCTCCTGTAGCAATGTTCCCTTAGGCCTGTAGAAGGAGCTAGATGCTCCAAGCGCATAGCCTTATCTGGTCTGTCCAATCCATCTGGTGACGTCATTTACGCTGTGCGTTTCACCCTGGTCAGTGCGGACTCCCTGGGCACTTCCAGGCTCCTCGCCAATTCCTTCCTGACCAAGAGGCAATCAAATTTTCCCTGGATCAACTTTACCTATAAATGTCAGTACCCAGTTATATTGTGTGCACTTAAGAATCCTCGGCACACTACAATTAACTGGCGATTCACTCCTCTCCCTTTTTTTTACTCCCCATTTGGTCTAAGGAGTGGAGAGCCACCTTCTTAGGGTGCAACAGCCAAGTACACGAAAAAGAAAGGACAAGGTCTTCACTCAGGTGAAAAATCTGACACCACCTCCTGCAGGAAGGAAAGGTTGAAAAAGCACCTTATCCTTGTGTAATATCAGATAAGGTAGCTTATGGGACAACGCCAATTCCGACACCAGCCACGCCAAAGTGATAGCGACTAGGAAGGCAACCTTTTGCGAGATAGCAAGCAAGGGAATATCCCAAATGCTCTCAAAACAGACTTCTGAAGAGCCGACCACACCAAATTCAAGTCCCACGGTGGCATCATATGACGACCTCTCGAATGAAAGTGTGGACCAAATAAACAGCCAGAGAATAGACTTGACCACTGACCGTGCTCAAAAGGAAGCTACTGATCCACGCCACATTGAGGGAAGGCTAACTAACACACACACACACACACACACACACACAGTCTGCTTGCATGAGCATTTCCTCAAATCCAGTTAGAATGTCTGGTGGGAAAGTCCGAAAATAAGAAGTTTTGTTGTCTCTGGAGCCACTGCATGGGGTGTCAGGAAAGTGATGTGGAAGGGATATCTGTCCTTAAAGTTGGGTCTGCTCTGAGAGCTTGGGCAAGCCTGCTATGGTTTTCTTTTTGCCATAGTCAGAATCCTGCTACACACATAGCTGGTGGGAAGGCCAGGATCCCAAAAAAGGCAGTCACAGGCCTTGGAAGATTCGATAAGCCCCCTCTGGATAGCATGCGATCCCAAATTTGGATTGTTAGACGAGTAAGGTCACCAAGGGGGTACAAGCCCCCACGATGTGTGGGTAATGTTGATGGGAGAGCTACTTTTTTTTTTATCAGGGAGGTTTTAGTAAGACATAAAACAAAAAAACGTAGTACACATATAAATTTTCCAAGACCGCTCCACAAATACTATTGGCATCGGGATAGTGTTACATATATCAACTGAAACAGTGATACAGAATTGAAAGCCCCAAAAAAAAAAAAAGGGGATAGTTTAATAACCACCTCATTGGGTACATACAGGGTCATACTCAGCTTCAGGCACTAGCCAACAGTCGTACCGCAACAAGCACTAGTCAGGTCAGTCTGACCTAGCCTAAAAGTAGTCTATCCAGTACTAACGCCAACGGGCTCAGACCTGGTGTATACAGCCATGGGCCCCATAAGTTGTTAAATTTACTGGAACGCTCCCTATGCTGGTAAACATATTTCTCTAGTCTAAGGGTTTCTGTACTGTGTTTTTAGGTGCCCTTAACCACCCCAGAAGGATTTGCCCCTTTAATGACCAGGCCATTTATTGCAATACGACACTGCGTCGCTCTGACAATTGCACGGTCGTGCGATGCTGTACCCAAACAAAATAGACGTAATTTTTTTCCCCACAAATAGAGCTTTGTTTTGGTGGTATTTGATCACGCATGCGGTTTTAATTTTTTTTTTTTACTTTTTGCTATAATATAATATATATCCAAAAAAAAAAAAAATAATGTATACAAAAACAAATGTATTTATCAGTTTAGGCCGATATGTATTCTACATATTTTTTGAATAATAAAAATAATAATAATAATCAACTACAACTATAAATATAGGCGTATATTTATTAGTTTTGAGCAAAAGTTATAGCATCTACAAAATAGGGGATAGATTCCTGATCACTGGGAACAGAGGATCTGACATGTCCCGTCAGAAAGAGGAATCGCCTTGTTTACAAAGGCAGTTCCCCATTCTGCCTCTGTAATAGGAGATTGTGGGTCGCCAGCGTTCATAAAGTGCGCCTACCCCGCAAGCACACTACTGCAGTGTGTGGCGCGTACCCGCTATCGTGTCTGCGCGAGCCGACGTACAGCTACGGCGATTTGAGGAGAGCTGACCTGCCGCCGTATAATGATGGCGGCTGGTCGGCTATTGGTTAAAATGCATGCCATCTGAAATTTGCATTGTGCGATTTGACATTTCACCAGAGCGTTTTGAAATTGAAGGCAGAATCACGTCAATGCCACTTGCGATTCAAAATGCCTAGGTGTGAATGCAGCCTGATGGGCAGTTGAGCTGCTGACCCTGAGCAGTTCGATCCCAGGACTCCTCCCCAGCCCGACAGGCTGGCATCCATAGTGACCACATTCCAGTGAAGGAAAGACTTTCCAGACTGCAGACACGTAGGCTGTCGCCACCAAAGACAAAAGGCCCTCATCAACTGCTCCAGATCGTTCCGATCATCCAGGGAGGAGAACCTGTTCCGATCATCCAGGGAGGAGAACCTGTTCCGATCATCCAGGGAGGAGAACCTGTTCCATTTCAATATGATTTCATTCCTCTGTGTTTTCATATAAAATTAGACATATGGAACCACTGATGGTAGCCACCATTTGGCCTAAAACCTGCATGCAAAAAACAGATACTCCAAGCACATGGAAGGGATTAACAGACTTGAGGTTCAGGATCCACCCGATGTCCAGTAGAGAACGCATGGTCATCTTCACACTGTCCATCGGGAATGACCAAATCTCCACATGCAGAAGCAAGTTGGTCAGGTAACCGATCACAGTTATCCCCCCGTTATCCCAGCAATGCCAGAACCATTGCCAAGACCTTGGTAAGCATCCGGAGAGCAAAGGCCTGACCGAAGAGCAGTGCTACAATCGATAATGCGCATCCCCTAGCAAAGTAAGCAACGCTGATGTCCCTCGCAAATGGAAAAGTGCAGGTCAGCGACCAGGATATCTATGGATGTAAAAAAATACCCTAGTGAATGGATTCCATCTTGAACTTGTGAAAATGCAGAAGGCTTCAGGGCCTCGCAACCCAGGATCAGGCAACCCCAATCAACTTGGGAACACTGAACAGATTTGAGTAAAATGGAGTAAAAAAGGCCCTGCACAACTCCACATACAGACAGCAGGTGAGAGCTGCAGAGTGGAGGGAAAAAACCTGTCCAGCAAAAGGAACTGAACCCCTATTTTGTAGCCTGAGAGAATGATTTCACCAACCCACTTTTTGGGAAGGAGGTAGATCCACAGGCCCGGAAACTAGCGAAGGCTGCCCCCCCCCCCACTGAGAACAGGCAGGGGCTGCCGGGCCAGGTGTGCCTGGCACTGCCAGTGGGGCCCTTAGTCAGGGACCCAGGGGAATTCAAAACCTGATTATTGCACTGGGAAGACCGGTCCAACCATGCTACACAGTTCCGTCCTCTTCTTGGCCTGAGGAAGTAAGGTACTCTTGCCACCCATAATGTTATAAAGCACGGCCAGCGTAGCCCAAAAAGACAGTCCCTCTGGAAAGGCACGTCTGCCGACCCACAATTGAGCCAAAAGGAACTGCTGCAGCACCACTGTCGAAACAAATTTTAGCATTGAGTGGAGCTGCAAACATTCTTTAAGCCCTGGACCAACCAGTCCGCCAATTCCACTTACTCTTGGGGCATCTGGCTAGAAATCAAGGCGTATCACAAAACCTTAGCCCATCTGGCCAGCGTTTGGAAAATCAGTGCCGTAGTCAACATGGGCCAAAGTGCTGACCCAGCAATGGTGAAAAGAGGATAGGCCACCGGTATCACCATGTCGGTGGTAGTAGAAACCCATAGGGAATACCACCCCAGGGAGCGCCCACACCGAGACCAGAAATATGAGGGGAGCAGGGAGGATGGGCCCAAGGGCATCTACTTGCGGATCCAACGGAGTGTGTGGGCAAGTGTCCTATGACAAATCCTCCTCTCTCATGAAGTGGGGGGCTGTTGGCCAGTGTAACACTGACAGACTATAGGCGCCCGGTCAGGTGTATCCCTGTAAGAGGTTTAGCACCCTGGCCGCCCTGATCCAGGATGGGGCATGTCGCGGCTGACTGAATGCCGAGCTAGCGGTCTGCGCATGCTCGCTGATCAGACTGGGGTGACCACTTCTAGATTATCCAGCCTGTCGCCCATGCCTGTTGATGGGTCTTCGTAGAAAAAAATAAAAATACAGAAAAGCTATAGGACCACAAGAACCCAGCGGAAACAAAATACATCCGTACCCTTGAGACACTAGGCAGAATGACTGGGGGCCTATAGCAGAGAGGGGGATTTATGCCCAGACAGGTCTGCCCATTGGAGGTGCCAAGGTTTTTCTTCAGCTTAGTGTCCTGTAGGTGGGGACTATAAAACCCTGTTTGCTCATGGATTAAGCATCAATGAACGCAAGCAAAATCCAAAATTTTATGTTTTCACCAGAACAGGAAGAGTTGAAAAATAAACCACATGGGACACTGTCCAGGTGCCCTTTTAGATGGGCAGCCAGAAAGAGGCGTTAAAAAAACAAAACAAAAAACAAAACAAAAAAACACGGGCAGCAGAGTTGTGGTTTTACCTACCCAAGGCCACTCACCTCAACCAGATGGGGCTGCACAGATTTGGCCACAATTCTGTGCTTTGTGGCCATGCATTTTTCAATTCAGTCTGCATAGTTTGCGGTGCAGGCTGTCAAACTCGCCCATCGAGTTAAAAGGGGTTGTGCTGGAACTGCATGCAAGGTACATATTTTCAGCACTATGGGTTAAAGCGATTGTTATTTTTAGTGACAAAAATTTACAAGCTTTACAAACATGTCGTACTTGCCTGCTCTGTTAAATGATTTTGCACAGAACAGCCCTGAACCTCCTGTTCTGGGGTCCCTCAACGGTGCCCTAGGCGGCTCCTCTTCTGTGCTCCCATACCAAGCCACATGCTATGGGGGCATATGTGCAACCATTGACACATGCAGCACGACCCAGCCCCACCCACCGGATCCCTCCTCACATTGATTGAGGGCAGCAGGAGTCAATGTCTCCTGCCGCTGCCCGAGTCCCTGTGGGAGAAGGAAGAAAGGGAAGAGATCAGGCACAGTGCTGGATTGCTGACAGGTTCCCTCTTCGCCGCCTGTCAAATGTCATCTGATTGCTCTCCAGAGAGCAACACATGCCACAGTAAGTCTGAAAGTGCCCTAAGAGGGGTATTTCTCTCACTTTGGAGACTTACATTTTGTTTGTACAAGACAAAGGTGAAAGCGAGTCTCAAAAAAAAAAAAATTAAAAATGGACACATGGCAAAAAAAAAAAAAAAAAAAAACTGACAGGGGATTAAAAGCATCCCCCCCCCCCCCCCTTCTCGATCCACAAAAAGAAAAAGGATGCCTATATACACGTGCAGCAGCCTCACAAATTTTCCTTTTTTGGGCTAAATGCCAGACAAAGCTTGAAGCAAATACCACCCCTTAATTTATCCATTCTTATATGTGCTCCTACTATGGACTCTGGAAATTTTAATTTAGGACCGCAGTATATATCCCTTGGCAGTGGGCATGGCAGCTTATGAAAATTTGCAAATGTGTGCAAACAAAACACTGACCCTGTCTTAACAGTTTACTTTAAAAAACAATTTGGTGGTTTTGCAGGCTGGCAGGTGTACCGAGAAATCTTGTTGGTTTGCGATAGCTTGAAGCCTGTCCCACCACAATAATTAATGGAGCAGTCTAACTGGCCAATATTGATTGGGCAAGCTTCTGCACCATCAGGAAGAGAATATTTTTATCTTTAGAAAGAAGGTCTGTTGAGCCCATAATTCAGGTTATGTGGATGCTTTGCTTGTTTCCTCTGGGGGCATGACACCATATCCCTATAGAAGCATTTTATAAAAGTGCACATTTTTTTACCTCGAGACAGTCAAAGAAAACTATCAGAAAATGTCAAAGCTTTGTCTGTCTTAAGTCCAAATCCAACCAAAACATTTCATTTTGGATAGAGCCTGTAAGGCCATCCCTTTTTTGGGAGATTTCCCGCCATTACCAGTACACTGCTGTCACGTGTGTCATCTTGGACAGTACAGCCCTTGTTGAATGCATAACATTAAGTAGGCCAGTGTGAAATGAGCCATTTCACTTAAAATACTTATATCTGACAAGCTGGCAGCGCAGCCAATCAGGGGTTTACTGCCCTGTGCAATAAAAGCCCATAAAACAATACGTGGTAACCAATTTAGAGATGCCAGAAAAGAAAAAAAAAAAAAAAAGCACACACACACACACACACACACACACACACACACACACACACACACACACACACAAATGTAATAAAAAAAAACTTGCCAGTGTAATTGAACCAGCTCTTTAAAAGCAGGAGACCATACGTACACAGTTACAATACAATACCAAAGAGTTAAAAGGGGTTGTAAACCTCTGTATTTATTCACCTTAAATGCATCCTATGCATTAAAGGTGAAAAAACCTTGCAGTGTCCGGCCCCCCCCCGTTTTACTTACCTGAGCCCCAAATTTCTGTGGTTCTCGGCTCTTGGATAGATTGATAGCAGCACAGCCATTGGCTCCCGCTGCAGTCAATCAAATCCAATGACGCGTGCGTCTGGGGCGGGGCCGAGTCATACACACAGGAGCGCGCCCGCAAGGTAACACCCCCCCCCCCCGGGAGAGAGCTTCCCAGAGGGGGTTATCCAACACGGGGAGGAGCTGCAAGGGAGGAGCTGCGAGAGCCACCGTGGGACCCCAGAACAGCTGGATTGGGGCCACTCTGTCCAAAACTAACTGCACAGTGGCGGTAAGTATGACATGTTTGTTATTTAAAAAAACTGAACCTTTAATAGCACTTTAAGAGAGCCCTGCTCGTGAGAGTTTACAATCTAAAGTTAAACCCATAGTTAGATTGTACAGACGTCCTATAATGGGGAAAAAAAAATCTGATTCGCTGTTACTCATGCTACAGATTTTGCAATCTTTCCATTAGCTTACATAGTGATATACAGTGGGTATAGAAAATAGAAATCACCCCCTCTTTAAAATAATCATATTTTGTTGCTTTGGAGCCTGGAGTGAAGACAGTTTATTTTCTATCCAGCTGTATTTACTCAGTGCAACTTCTAACATCCAAGTGTAAGATATAACACCAACTTGTCGGAGAAAAAACAATCACGAGTTGGAAAAGGGGATTACCCTCCTTATGTCTGTATTTTGTTGGACCACGTTTTGCTTTAAATTACAGACCTTTAGTCTGTTGGGATAGGTCTCTACTAACTTTGCACATCTAGACTTTACAATATTTGCCCACTCTTCTTTGTAGAGCTGCTCAAGTTCAGTTAAATTTTCACGGTGACCGTTTGTGGACTGCAGTCTTCAAGTCATTCCACAGATTTTCAATGGGGTTTAAGTCTGGTCTCCGACTAGGCCATTCACCTTCTCCTTCAACCACTGTGTAGTCATTTTTTGCTGTGTGCTTTGGGTCTTTCATGTTAGAAGTTAAACCTTCTTCCTATTGACAACTTTCTGGCAGAGGGCAGCAGATTTTCCTCAAGAATTTGATGGTATTTTGCCTCATCCATATTTCTTCTACCCCGCTGCAGAAAAACACCCCCATAACAGGATATTACCACCTCCATGCCTTACTGTAGGAATGGTGTTATTTGGCTGGTAATTCAATTTTAGTCTCATCTGACTACCTTAAAAAAAACGCACCTTGAATATTCTGAGGCCACATGGGAAAAAAGAAATACATCAGGGGAGACTAAAATGTTATTTATTTGGCCTCAACACCAGAAGATATATGTCTAGCAGAGGGGGTGTGATCCTTTTTCCAACTTTTTTTTTTAAAACAATCACTGACATGTTGGTGTTATATATCTTTCACTTGGTTGTTATAAGTTGCACTAGTAAATACAGCTGGATAAAACAAACTAACTGTCTTCATTTCAGGCAGCAAAGCAACAAAAGGTGATTTAAAAAAAAAAAAGATTTTTTTCTATACCCACTGTATTAGAATCTTTGGGAAACATTTTGACTTTAAATGCACCATTTTAATTTGTTTTAAATGTATTATTATATACTTATATAGAGTTGCCAATTTAAGCAGCACTACATACATATATACATACACACACACACTTTTTCATATTCATATATTCGAGTATAAGCCGAGATTTTCAGCCCTTTTTTGGGCTAAAAATGCCCCCCTCGGCTTATACTCAAGTCAGTGTACCTGAAAATATTGAGAGGCTGCGGGCGTCCATTCATTGTTTAAAACTTGCGGTCTCTTCCTGGTCCCTTCCACGATAGGCGTTTCTCAGCAGACACAGTTCCACCTATCACGAACGTTCTCTCATCCTAACCCATCCCAGCAGACACTGTGTTCACTGTTCCGCCAATCACGGACACCTTTCCATCCTCGGACAAGAGGACGTCCGTGATTGACGGAACACTGAACAGTGTCTGCTGGGAAACTGAGTCCGAGGACGAGAGAACGTTCGTGATAGGCGTTTCTCAGCAGACAGTTCTGCCTATCACGGAAGGGACCAGGACACCGCAAGTTTTAAATAATGAATGGGCGCCCGCAGCCTCTCAATTTCAGGTACACTGACAACAGGCACAGTGAGGATTGGCACAGTAAGGTGGCAATGGGCAGAGTGAGGCGTGCAAATGGGCATTGTTGACCCTCTTCCACTTACAGTAGCTGCTGCATTCCCCTCGGCTTGTACTCGAGTCAATACGTTTTCATAGTTTTTTGTGGTAAAATTTCCCAGTTTTTTGTGGTAAAATTAAATACCTCGGCACACACACACACAGCTTACAATCCAAGGTCCTGAACTCACATACATACACATACTAGGGCCAATTAACCTATCAGCAGGTCTTTGCAATGTGGAAGGAAACCAGAGTACCAGGATGAAAAGGTACAGGGAGAACATGCAAACTCCAGGCAGGTAGCTAGGATTCGAACCATCGACCCTAGTTCTAACCAATTAGCGAATACATTACAGCTCTTATCTTAATAACCAAGTTCCTATTTACATATACTTTTGAACGTATATATATATATAAAAAAAAAAGAAGAAGAAAACTGAAGAATACAGTACCTTTCAGCAACAGCAAGCAGCCTTTCAGGTCGAAAAGTGCCCTCTGTGTCTATGTACATGGCTTTCCCTTCACCACCACCTCTGTCAATTGGGAGCTGGAAAAAATTAAATAAATCGTGTACGATACAAAACCGTAGCATAATTAAAATACACTGCTCAAATAAAAAATAAATTAAAAAAAGGAACATTTTGAAAACACATCAGATCTCAATGGGGAAAAATATCATGCTGGCTATCTATACTTATATGGACTGGGTAAGGTGTTTGAAGCGAAAGGATGCCACATCGTTTGATGGAAATTAAAATCAACCTTTCCCGTTTTCATTTAAAGACAAATTATATTGAGTGCTCCAAGACAGCAAAAGAGATGGTCGATTTTCCTTACTGGGATCCTTAGAGCAGAATAAGGCTTTAATAGGAGGAGCAGGAATGACCCAACTTCCCCCTAAGTGAATTGACACACCTGGTACTTCTGGATGCGTATTGCCTCCAATTCCTCCGACATGGCAGCACTAGTGCATAACAAAGCTGCTCGGAAGCACACTGCTGTCACATTGGGGTAGCAACAGTTTTTAGACATTTGAAAACAGAAACCATCACCAAGAATTCGAAAGAAGCAATTCAGTGCGTCAGACAACTCTTTCTGACCCACAAGGGCATTCTAGGGATGGAGACTGTTACAATGTTCAGATTACCAATTATGGCCAGCAGATCACAAAAGATGTTGTTCATGCCAAAGAAAAACAACAAGAAATGAAATCTTCCGCCCATTGTGGACTTCTCTGCAAATATTCAAAAAATTAATAAAAATCTGCTTTTTTGCCTGTAGAAATGACTGTTCTTTTCAAATAGTTCATGTCTCTCGGGTCTTAAAACAAAAACTCCTGCGCAGAAGTGGAATACCAGTCTAAGTAGAATGATAAAAATCACTAGGCCTTGCTGCCTTCACGGATAGGGGGTATCCTAGCGGTAAATGACAAAGAGAAAAAAGAAAGGCGCACCAGCCTCGTGCATTATCCTTGGGTGGATTTATTAAAAAAATGATAAAAAGAAACCTACTTACAAACATACGTGAACACACTATAAAGAGTCCACAAAATCGCAGCAATGCGTCTGAACCAAACCCACTCCAATAAGTCCGAGGGATTGACAGGGGGTCACTGCCGGCTTACGCGTTTCGAAGACAAGTCTTCTTCCTCAGCTCAGCAGAGTTTTCTCTCAGCTCACCCAATACACGCACGCACACGCAACCCCCAGCAAATGAACAGGAAAGGACCTCCCACTGATGTGGGCGGTCCACGACCAATGTGATCACCCGCAGGTGGTATGCATGCGACACATGTGAGGGGGGGCAGAAGAGGCCCGCTAGTGAGGTGGAAATGGTATGATTAAGTGGACAATTCACACATTAACCATAGGCACAGTTGTATCCTGAATCAGGAATCTAAGCAAACAATAGCGCTGGTAAATGAAAAGGAGGTGGCAACCTACCTCTAGGTTAACATGCCAGCTTCCCTGTGATGTAATAGGCACACCTGACAGCGAAAGTCCTGATGCATAGCGCAAGCCGATTGACTTGCATTAGTGCGCCTAGCACTTGTAAGCCAGTTACTGTCATCCTGATGTTTGGCGCCAGGCGCAGGCTTGTTTGACTGCGTAGGTGGGGACCATACAGACCTGATTTGCGTCTGGAATGCACGCTGCCTAGCTTACATTTCAGCAGGCAGGAAGTGCGGTGGCCGCATCACGTCCTGAAAACCGGCCGTCACTGCCTAGTGGCGTGCGATTGGTTGAACCCGCAGCTCTGCACTTAAGGTCCTGTTACAATTGTAATCCTTGTAGCTTCCCGAGGAATAGTGATACCTCCCCCCACTCTGGGCACATTATGGCGATGACTGGCGTGTGCCTGCACCATTATCCCCTGTGTAATCCTGTTTGCCCGCATCTGTGTTCTTTTTATTTTGTCCCTGATTGCCCTCTAGTGCCTACGTCTCCAGCAAAATGGCACCAGTTCAACCACGCACACGTCACTAGGCAGTGACGGCCGGCGGTCAGGACGTGATGCAGCCACCGCACTTCCTGCCTGCTGAAACGCAAGCTAGGCAGCGTGCGTTCCAGACGCAAATCAGGTCTGGGATGGTCCCCACCTACGCAGTCAAACAAGCCTGCGCCTGGCGCCAAACATCAGGATGACAGTAACTGGCTTACAAGTGCTAGGCGCACCAATGCAAGTGAATCAGCTTGCGCTATACATCAGAACTTTCGCTGTCAGGTGTGCCCATTACATCACAGGGAAGCTGGCATGTTAACCTAGAGGCGTCACATGGATACTACCTGTGGGTGGTCACATTGGTCGTGGACCGCCCACATCAGTTGAAGGTCCTTTCCTGTTCATTTGCTGGGGGTTGCATACATGTGAGCTGAGAGAGAAAACACTGCTGAGCTCTGAGGAAGAAGACTTGTCTTTGAAACGCGCAAGCCGCAGTGACCCGTCAATCCCTCTGTGACTTATTGGAGTGGGTTCGGACGCATTGCTGCGATTTTGTGGACTCTTAAACGTGTGTTATTCACGTATGTTTGTAAGTAGGTTTCTTTTATCATTTTTTAATAAATCCACCCAAGGATAATGCACGAGGCTGGTGCGCCTTTTTTTTCTCTTTGTCACTTAAAAACCGAAATCGTGAATCCTTTTTTGTTGAGCTACCATGTCTAAACTTACAATATCAGGATTAGTGGTGTAATAGTGTTGGCAGGGGAACAAGTAAGCTTTGTGGAGGGCTCAGAAGATAACTGGCAGTTTTCTCAGTAAATAGTAGGCGAGGTTGAAGAAAAAAAAAAAAAAAAAAAAAAAAAAAAAACACAAGTCCAACCTATGTGTGCGATTATGTTCGTATTATACATCCCTGTATGTTGTGGTCATTCAGGTGCTTATCTAATAGTTTCTTGAAAGTATCGATGCTCCCACTGAAACTACCACCTGTGGAAGAGAATTCCACATCCTTGCCGCTCTTACAATAAAGAAACCTCTACGTAGTTTAAGGTTAAACCTCTTTTCTTCTAATTTTAATGAGTGGCCAAGTGTCTTGTTAAACTCCCATCCGTGAAAAAGTTTTATTCCTATTGTGGGATCACCAGTATGGCATTTGTAAATTGAAATCATATCCCCTCTCAAGCGTCTCTTCTCCAGAGAGAATAAGTTCAGTGCTCGCAACTTTCCTCATAACCAATAGCCTCCAGACCCTTTAGTTTTGTTGCCCTTCTTTGTACCCGCTCCATTTCCAGTACATCCTTCTTTGGGGGGAGGGGGGCGATTCCGCATCAACAGAACGACTTTCAGTTGCACGAGTGGTACATTTTTCTCTTTTCAGGTAAGAAATTTTCTTTTAATTGTATACTGGTGAAAGGGACTCTAAGATTAGCACAGTAAATATTGCACATGTTAAACAACTTAAAGCAGTTATACACAGATTTGAGTGCGCTTACCTGACAGGTCACTGCCAACGTGTGGCACAACTGAGTCTTTCCTGTGCGGAACTCCCCAAACATCTCTGTAATGGACCCCGTTTCAATACCCCCTAGTTTAAAAAAATAAAATGAGTACATAACACCATTTTTCACCACAAAAAACATACCGGTACTTATTTCTAGAAAATTATATAATATAAATTACTCCATTCAAGAGGAAAATGTGTGAACCTTGTAGTAACTTGTCCAGCTCCTTAGAGCCTGTTGTAATCTGTATTATTTCAGAACGTCTCTGATGGAATTCTGTTGCTGTAGTAAATCCCATAGGAACAAGTTTAGCAGCTTCTGCCTTCAGGGAAAAAAAAAAAAAGAAAAAAAAGGGAAGAGCACAATTGTATTTTACAACATGCTAAAAATGTTTCATGGGAAGTTTGAAATTAGTATTGTATAGGTTTAGTCAGCAAAAAAAACTAGCTTTAAAGCTACCTTGTCAGGCAATGCAAACCTTTAAAAACAGCAATACTATGCAACAGAAGATTTATTCTTCCCTGTGAGGTGCGTCACTCTGGAAAAGCTCCAGGCACAGCTACTATATGGCACTTAGGGGGGGGGGTGTCAGACAGCATGTCCACAGTGATTCCTTCCTATAAATCCTACATCACCACTGTGTAGTGTTCTGTAGTGATGTAGGGGTCTGTGGGAAGAACCAAAGATTCCCAAGGAGGGCACTATCCAACATACGAAAAGTGTTGGGTAGTAGTGCCACTTGGAGCTCCTCAAGACAGCACAGTTTCAACATTCCACCCAATAGAAACGCAAGCAGAACACTTCTTAAAAATGGTATTGCTGTGTAAAAAGGTCTTCCATCCAACAGGCTAGCTCTAAAATAAACCTGACGTGAGAAAACAGGGATATTACATTTCTATGCTTACTTTTACAAATGTTGGTTGCCTGACCAACAGGCCGGCCTTCTTGTTTCAATACTTTGACCTGGAACAAACACGCACATAAGGACTTTTCTCTGACTTTCCTGATCTGCATACCTGTTCAAGGTCAGTGGCCAAGACAGTAGTGAAACCGGTGGGTCACAGGCAGACACCTACCATGTTTGGGGGGGGGGGGGGGGGGGTGGGGTGCAGCGTCAACATTTATCTCAAGTGTAGGGAATTCATAGTGGAGAACTGAGCTCAAGACTGCAAAAAGGACATTGTTTCTGTCTCTAAACACAGGGCAGCTTCATACGTACAGCTTTTCGAATGCTTAAATAAAAACATTGTGGGGCTGGCTACAGACATTAAAGTGTTCACGAGTCACTGCACAACAAAAACAAAATAAAGAGGATTTAAACCACACCAAAATTTGTAGCAGTAGTGAATGAGCATGCTATGTGACTGAAGGAGATCAAAGCTGCAGAAAAGAAAACTAAAGCTCTTAAAATTATAGGTAGGGAACATATATTTGTAATTTCTATGTAGCAGGACCAGGAAGTTACAGCCATAGCACTGATGCAGAGAGATGCTGAAAACATCCAATACATACTGCATATTGGGAATTTCCCTCTACTTCTGCCACGTTACATTATATGGGAATGGGCAAACAGGGATTTTAGCATCGGTCATCTTTTTAAACCAATTTCTGCCCTATCCAATCTATTATATATTGTCCGATTAGGGGTTACTGTCCTGTAACAAAAGCATTTGGAAAATTAGGATGATGGTGTCTGACTTACTAGAATTTTGTCAGCTTTGGCCTCACTAATGCCTTTAATATTAAGAAGTTCCTTCTTTGGTGCATAAGCAACTGCTTCTACTGTATGGAATCCAGCTTCTTCCAGTTTCTTCACATCATTCGCATTGATGCCACATTGCTTAATAGAAAGGAAAAAAAAAAAAGAAGTAGTTACTGCCATTGTTCTCGAAAGTGAAATTCAGTGGAATAAATCCTTTAAAGTTGTAGCCAGGGCTGTGAAGAAACTTCCTAACTCCAATGGCTGAGAGAGAGCTAATGTACATAAAACACCAAAATTCTACTTACTACCTATGGAAAAAATGGCAGATGACAATGAAAATATAATGAAACTGGTGAGTGAATTTTGCTGGGTGAAGCAGTCCAGGCTGTTTTATAAAGCCACACAACAGAACAAAGAACGTGCTTCCTGGCAATACTTCACCACTTCTAGTCATCCATAAGACATTTAATGCCAACATATAAAACAGGCTATACAGAACAATTGAAAAACGGTCACATATCCATTTTGTCACGGCATTCACCATTTGTTTCAGAGTAACAATTAGAAATGAAATATTGTAGAAATCTGTGCTACGATGGTCATACATATTACAACTCTGTAACAGGAGGGACTTGTATAAAACAGAACTGTTTATGTTGCCCATGTCACTTCAGTCGTTCAAAATGCAAGTTACAGCAGTATAAACTCGCCTCCATAGGACCAAGTACAATGGACAGTGTATGCACAGACTTGGCTCCCCAACATTTTTACAAGTGGCTCCATGAATAATCTCACTGGTTTGGGGACAAGTGAGTATAAAGACTGGCAGAGGAAAAAGCAGTAAGGCAAGCAGCAAAATAGGACAAACTGAAGCAAGAGTGCAGTTACACTTTAAGGTTATGTAAACACTAACCATGAATTTATTGGTGCCCTTTCGGTCTGTTAAAAATACCATTGGAAGTATTTTGTTATATCTATTTGATGCATGCAAAAAGATACCTTTTGGTTGCCGATAAACTTCCTGTGCTCTCTACATTGGTATTCGTTACAATGTGTCAGTTATTCCTTAGGACTGCAGATCCCCACCCTTTTGTCATGGAGAAGGGGAGGAAAACTGGAGTTGACTTACTGGTAACTCGGTTTCCAGCAGTCTTCCAGGACAGCCCTTAAGCGATGGAGCTCCTCCCTGGAGAGGAAACATTGCCTCCAGCTCTTTAAAAGGCGGTCCCTCAGGCACCTAGTCAGTTTTATCCAAGAACCAAAAAGGACGGAGCCGAAATACACAGTTAAATCGTACATGCAATCATTTTATACATACAGAAGGGTGGGAACGTGCTGTCCTGGAAGACTCCTGGAAACAGAGTTACCGGTAAGTCTAACTCCGGCTTTCCCCCAGTCTTCCAGGACAGCCCTTGAGACGATGAGCAAGTACTCATTTTTTTTTTGGGGGGGGGGGGGGGGGGCACCACGACTTGGAAGGCTTTCCTCCCAAAAGCTTGATCCTGATCAACCAAGACGTCCAATCGATAGTGTCGAATGAACGTAGACATGCTTGACCACGTGGCGGCTTTGCATATCTGCTCTGGGGTAGCGCCGACTCTCTGCCCAGGACGTGGCCAACACCCTTGTAGAGTGTGCATTCAAGCCCTGTGGAGGGTCCAAGTGCAAAGTTTTGTACCCTTCTGTGATGGCCATTTTAATCTACCTGACTATTGTTCCTTTGGAAGCCGGTTTACCTTTCTGATTTCCTGAGAAGAGGATAAACAGGGCCTCTGATATTCTGAAACTTTTAGTTGCTTACAAATGTCAGATGTCTCATAAGCTTAGTCGATGTAGTTCTTCCTTGTTGTTTGAAGGCTTACTACAGAAGGAAGGCAGTATTATGTTCTGACTTCTGTGAAAAGCAGAAGCAACTTTTGGGATGAATGATTGGTCGGTCTTTAGAATGACTATCCTCCAATATTTGCATATAGGGCTCTCTAATTGACAGAGCTTGGAGTTCAACAGAGCAGAAGTAATAGTGATCAGAAAGACTGTTTTAAGGGTAAGCAGTTTTAAGGATGCCTTTGATAATGGCTCAAAGGGTTCCCTAATGACTGCTTTTAACATTGACAGGTCCCATGTCGGAAATTTACAACATGGAACCGGTCGTTGTTTAGAGACTGCTTTGCAAAACCTATTTATGAGTGGGTCCTGTTGTAGGGAACGCTGTAAATAGACTGATAGGGCTGCAATCTGTACTTTAATCCTGCCTAAAGATAGATTTTTATCAATGCCCTCCTGCAGAAACTCTAAAATGGTTGGAGAATCATTCTCTTTCGGTTTTCTGTTAGCCAGAGGTTAAACTTCCTCCAGACTTTAAAAAAAAAGGTATATGGCTCTGGTAATTGGTTTGCGACTTTGTAACAGAGTTTTTATCACTCTGTCCGATAGACCCTTAGACTTCAGGATGTCTGTCTATTTCAGATACCATGCCGCTAATTTTAGTATGGCTGGTTTGGGATGTCGTACTGGACCCTGGGATAAACAGGTCCTGACTGAAGGGTAACATCCAAGGTGGTCGATCCACTAATGATAGCAGAAGTGAAAACCATGCCCTCTTTGGCCAAAAGTGGGCCATTAGGATAAGAGATGTCTTCTCTGTCCTGAACTTGGGAGAGGACTCTTGGTAACAGATGTAGAGGTGGGAAGGCGTAACTTAGCCTGAAGGTCCATGCACTCTGGAGGGCATCGACTGCCACTGGTCGACCTCTTGGGTTCAGCGAGAAAAAAAATCTGGTAGTTTGGCGTTTTTTGTTGGCGAATAAGTCGATCTCCGGAAGGCCCCATTTGGAAACTATTTCTGCAAACACTGTCGGATCTAGTGACCATTCTTCTTGTGAGATCAACTGTCTGCTCAAAAAGTCGGCTAGATTGTTGTGTACCTTTGAGATGGATTGCCGAAAGGGATTCCAGATTTTCCTCTGTCCAGGAAAATATTTCCTGCGCTATACCCATCAGGATGGGACTCCTGGTCCCTCCTTGTTTAGGTATGCTACCAAGGTTGTATTGTCCGATCTGACCTGTATATGTTGGCCTCAGACGATTTTGGAATGCTGAGATTCCTCTGGCTACGGCTTTCAGTTCTTTGTAGTTGGACAAGTGTTTCTCTAGTCGAGTCCAAGGGCCCTGTGCACATTGTCCATCTAGATGGGCCTCCAATCCCCGACTGCTGGCTTCGGTACTCAGTATGCGTGCAATCGGGGAGGTCCACAGCAGTGCTTTTTGTAGATTGCTTTGGTTTCTCCACCACCAAAGGGCCCGCTTTGTTTTTTCTGGGAGGTACACCTTGTCCTCCAAGCTCTTTCCTATCAAAGATTGTAGGAGAAAGGACTGGAGTGGTCTTTGGTGAAACCTGGCCCATTTGACTGCCGGGATGGAGGCAGTCATGAGTCCTAAGGCTGACATTTCTCTTATTGTGACTGGGAGATTTGTCTGCATTTGTGCCATTCGTTGTCCCAAACGATCAACCTTTTCTTCTGGGAGTATTGTTTCTTGTTCTTTTGAACTTATCGTGTAACCTAGAAATAGGATTTCTTGCGAGGGAGGATTGATTTTTCCCTGTTGATGATCCATCCCAGCTGAGTTAACCACTGTTGGGTGACTACTAAATCTGTTAGTTTCTGTTTTGTTGGTGCTATGAACAGCAAGTCGTCCAAGTATGGAATAATTTTTATGGCTTGCAGTCTTAATCGTGCCAAGGTCTCTGCCAAGATCTTGGTAAAGATCCTCAGGGCTGAGGAGAGACTGAAGGGCAAAGCTCGGCTTTGAAAGTGGTAGAACTTTTTCTCTATCCGTATGGCTATGCAGAGAAATTTTGGGGAGTTTTTCCCTTATGGGGATGTGCAGATAGGCGTCCTTTAGATCTATCTTTGCCATGAAACAGTCTTTTTGGAGCAAATTTCTGACAGTAAATTGACTTTATCCGGATTTTTTTTGTACTGTACGACAGTGTTTAATGGCTTTAGATTGAAGATCAGGCGGTATTTGCCTGATGTTTTCCTCACCAGGAATGCGTGCAAGTAAAAACCCCTTCCTCCTTGTTTGGGAACAGATATTCAGGACTCTTTGGTCTACTAGTTCCCCTACGAGTTGTGGTAATGCCTTGCGCTTTTGCTGGGTCCCTTGCTAATTGAGTGACCAAAAATCTTGCAGGAGGTTTTTGGTTGAACTCTAGGGCATACCCTCTCTCTATTACTCCCCTGACAAAACTGTTGGAGGTTAGTTTTTTCCACTGTGGAAGGAAATCCCCCAATCTTCCTCCCATTTGGCTGCTGGCATCACTGCGGTTTGGGATTTTTGTCAGGAGGGTTAAAGAGCACGTTTTCCTTTTGTTTCCCTCTCTGTGCAGCCCAGTGTTTGTTCGGCTTTCCCTTCTCTTGTGTTTTCTTTTGTCCCTTGTAGGGACGAACATTTTTATTGGAAAATGACTTTTCAGGAAAAGTCAGCTGTAGGCTCTAAGGCTTCATCTAGAGGCTGAAATGGGAACGCTACATAAGCGTAATTTAGAGGCTGCGTCACCCGGCCAGGTTTTGAGCCAAAGGGTTCTCCTGGCTGCTACGGACAATGAAGCTGCTCTGGCTGATAACTTTACAGATTCGGTCGAGGCTTCTGCAAAGAAAACCTACTGCTTTGAAAAGCATGGGGAAGGATTTAAACAACTCTGACCTAGGGGTACCTGCCGTCAGGTGTTCTTGTAATTGTTTAAGCCAAAATTCTAAATTTCGGGCTACACAAGTGGTTGCTAATGCTGGCCCAAGATTGCCCATTGCGGTGTCCCATGATATTTTGAGGATTACATCTCTTATCCATGGAGTCCCCCAAGTGCCCCATGTCCTCGAAAACTAAAAATCAGAGTGTTTTGACACCTTCCGTAAGGGGGGGCCATCCAGTTTAGGGGACTGGTTCCAGACTAAATTGGGGTCCTCAAAGGGGAAACTTTTCAGACCACCTAAGAAGGGCCTCTTATCTGGTTCCTCCCACTCTTTCAGCACTAGGTCTGACATGTGCTTGTGTACTGGAAATACTTTGGGTTTCCTTTTATTTAACTCTTGATACATCTGTCTGGGGAGTGAGGTTTTTTCTTCCTTCAACTCCAGGGTTTCATAAATGGCCCCTACTAGTTCGTCTACTTCCTCCTGAGAGAGTTTGAACCTGGGAGTGCGCGAGTCCTCCTGGCCCTTCTGCCCTGAATTCGATTGGGAGGTGTGACAGGAGGGTCACTTTGGACACAGGGTGAGCCAGGAAATAATGGGCATTAAGAAATATATCTTGGGCTACCTAAAATGGGTCTGTAATATTTATCCACCATATTCCCCAGGATATCTGCAAAGAACTTTTACTGTTTGATTATGACCTCAACAGGTTAATTGAAAAGTGACGCCTTCATGATGTTTGGACACATACTCTTAGATGCTAATATCATCACCCACAGCCCTGCCTTTGTGTAATCATTGCTGTGAGGAATTAAGGTGTTTTGCATTCTATTGTTCATTGTGACTGGGGAAGGTCTGGTGTGAATAGAGGTAATTAACACTATACTTGTGTGTATTGTAAAGGCAGACTGGGATTTACAATACAAAGGGATTTAAGATGTAAAGGGATTAGAACTTGTTGTCTGACAGACCGCCTGCGAAACAATTTGTGATAAGATGTGTATTGGGGATCTTTAGGATCTATTGCGTGAAGCCTGTTGTCTCCTAACAGACGTCAAAATAATGCATTGAGTCTTGTAAGGTGTGGGTGGAGCTGGACCCTTGTTCATGTTAACTAATGTGTATTGAATTGTGTATAAAGTTTCAATGTTTTCTCAATAAAGAAGTCATTCTACCCCAGAAGAATACAGAGTGCGTCTCGTTTCTTCCAGAGGGATTGGTTCCTATGGGAAGGGATCGTTTGGCTGTGGAAGATTGGTAGCGAGTGGATGTGTGTCCAGGAGAGGGGACAGAGGAAACGGCGTTAATCCCCTTGATATTTGGGGACCCGTTACAGGAGGAATCCGGGTCGGAGTTTCTAAGGGAATCCTCCCCATTCGCCACAGGTTCTCCTGAACCTGAAGCTACCGGAGTAGGGGAGGTGGGCACCTGATCCTGTTGTGTAATGGTTGAGCCTGGGATTTGAGTATCTGCGATCAATTGTCTGAAGGATTGGAAGGTGGACTGCATCTCGTCTTTGAAAGAGCAGAGGAATTTAGCGAAAGGGGAATACTCGCTTTTTAAGACTGTAGAGATGCAAGAGGAACATAAGGTCTTGGTGTAACCGGATGAGAGCCTTGTATTGCAAGAGGGACATTTTTCTTGTCTGACTTGGTAAGGGCTTTTGCACTATGTTCTGATCTGGGATCCTTGTGAGAGGGGAACAGGGAGAGAGGGGGCTTTTAAGAAAGCACAAACAGCTTAATCTAGCCCTCCTCCCAATGTGCTAAGGTGCCCACAGAGTTATAAGACAGTCCCGAGGTCTTCTAGCTCCCCTTCTAATGTAAAAACACACACACACACACACACACACACACCACGAAAAAGAGGCTCTGGTCAGGCCAGCCTATCTGTGAAGAGCCGGCATTTGATGCCTCCATGGTGCTCCGGGTGTTGGCGTTCTCAGCCCATGCCGTTTGTCTTAAATACGCCGACTCTGCCGACGCCATGTCCTGCCATCACTGCCCACTCCCTCGCCGGGCACCGGAGAGGGGGGACAGGGGAACTCCAAACACATGCGGAGGGAACCTGTGGCCTGCGGAGAGATACGAGGTGAGGGGGGACTTTCGACTGGGACAGTACTTGTTTGATGGACTCTCTCCAAACCCATCTCCCCTTAAAAGACGGTTCCTCCTAGGCAACATGTCTCCTCCGACTGAAGAAACACATAAAAACTGACCAGGTGCCTGAGGGACCACCTTTTAAAGAGCTGGAGGCAATGTGTTTCCTGTCCAGGGAGGGGCTCTGTCTCTCATGGGCCGTCCTGAAAGACAACAGGGGGAAAATGGATTCTAAGGCCCTTTCCTGTTTTCCTGGTACAGAAGGGTGAATGATCATCACCCTAGTACAGGTGCACCCTCAACAGGTAAATCTAAAAAGGAAATAAAAAAATAAAAAAAATAAATGAAGAGCCACCACATCTAAAGCTGCAATAGGATTTTTTGTACTCACCGTAAAATCCTTCTGTCGTCCATGGACGGACACAGCTCCTTAATTCTTGACCATTGGGTTATGTTCCTGTTCTATAGGAGAGGACTAGGCAGAACAGGTTAGATATTTAAACACATGTTACTTTAACAGAGTTGAACAGCCCCGCCCAGGGGGCGGTCCCTCCGGACATAACCGTCCACGCTGCAGTCAGCAGCTCAGTTCATAAAAAATCAGTACAAACCAAAAAAGGAGGGGTGGGTGCTGTGTCCGTCCATGGACGGCAGAGAAAAAGATTTTACGGTGAATACTCTTTTCGTCCATGGACGGACACAGCTCCTTAATTCTTGACCATTGGGACGTCCCAAAAAGCAGTGTTAAAAAAATGAGGAGTGGGCATAGCAATCAAAAACCAATTTCACCCCAAACAAGCAGAGCTCAACGGAGGAGTTGCAACCTGAAATAGCCGCCTGCAAAACCTTGCGGCTGAAGCTAGCATCCGAAGATGCACCCACATCAACCTTGTAAAATTTTGAGAAAGTGAACGGACGACCAGGTCGCTGCCTTACACACTTGTGAGACAGACGCTTGATGTCGGAAAGCCCAGGAGGCACCGATAGCCCTGGTCGAATGCGCCGTGACCAGAAAGGGCGGTGCCCGCCCCTTAAGGGCATAGGCCTGGATGACGGTCTGCCTGATCTACCGAGAAATGGTGGCAGACGAAGCCGCCAGGCCCTTCCGCGGACCAGACACCGACACAAACAGTGAGTCAGACGTTCGGAATGGAGCCGTAGCAGACAGGTACACCCGCAAGGCACGTACCACGTCTAAAGAATGTGGCGCAACCTCCTTGGAATGCGATGGCCGAGGACACAAAGATGGAAGTACAATGTCCTCATTCAGGTGAAAGGCCGAAACCACCTTCAGAAGGAAGGCTGCAGGCGTAGCACCGCTTTGTCCTTATGGAGGACCAAATATGGGGGCTTGCAAGACAAAGCCGCCAATTCAGAGACCCTCCTGACGGATGTGATGGCAACCAGGAAGGCCACCTTCTGAGAGAGCGTCAAAAGAGGAATTACCCTGATGTTCTCGAAAGGAGGTTTCTGAAGCGCCGAGAGCACCAGATTCAAATCCCACGGAGGTAGTGGTGGTCGCCACGGGAGGAGCCACATGTCAGACCCCTTGCACAAATGTACTTACCGGTGAATGAGCCGCCAGGGGTCACTGAAAGAAAAAAGCCAAGGCTGAAATCTGCCCCTTAATGGTGCTTAAGGCAAGTTTCTGATCTACTCCGCACTGTAAAAACAGCAGGATCATGGAAACCGAATAAGCCCGTGGACAGCATTCCATCTCCTCACAGAGATATAGGCTCTCCACGTGCAATGGTAGATCTTCCTAGAAGCAGATTTGCGTGCCCTCAAGATGGTTGAAATGACCGAATCTGACAGGCCTCGGGTCCCTTAGTACCTGGCTTTCAATAGCCATGCCGTTAAAGCCAGCGACTGTAAAGCAGGATGGAGAATGGGACCTTGCGAGAGATGGCCCTCCCGCAGTGGCAGTCACCAGGGTACATCCGCCACCAGTCGCACGAGGTCGGCGTACCAGGGACACCTGGGCCAATTTGGGGCGATTAGAATCACCTGAATGCCCTCGGTCTCTACTCTGCGGAGTAGACGAGGAAGCAACTTCAGTGGGGGAAGGCATAAATTAGTCGATACTGACCCCACAGGGCCACTAACGCATCTGCCCAGGGATCTCTGGACCTGGCCACGAACCTCAACACTTTGCGATTGAGCCGAGAGGCCAGGAGATCCACGTCTGGCGTGCCCCATCTCCGGCAAAGGAGTTGAAAAACCTCCAGATGCAACAACCATTCCCCGTGGTCCAGCATCTGGCGACTCAGATCGTCCACCTGCCAGTTTTCCACGCCCGGAATGTAAACTGCCGATAGGGCCGGCATGCTCCTTTCCGCCCACCGTAGGATGTGCGCGACCGCCGACGCTGCAGCCGAGCTTCTGGTTCCTCCTTGATGGTTGACGTATGCCACAGCCGTGGCGTTGTCTGACTGGATCCTGACTGGACGCACTCTTAGTCTCCGAGACCACTTGGAGAGGCACAGCCTGATCGCCCGGAGTTCCAGAACATTAATCGGCAGTTGGGATTCGGTCGGAGTCCAGCGGCCCTGGGCTGCCTGAATCCCCCCAGACTCCCCCCCAACCGGTCAGGCTGGCGTCCATCGTGATCACAGTCCAATGAAAGGGGAGGAACAACTTCCCGGACCGAAGAGTCGGGGATCTCAGCCACCAACTCAGAGAGGACCTGACAAGATGACTTATCTGAATCTGACAAACCAAGAGACAACGGAGATTTGTTCCATTTGGAGAGAATCTCCTTCTGCAAGACCCGAGTGTGGAATTGGGCATATGGTACTGCTTTGAAAGAGGCTACCATGAGGCCCAGGACTCGCATGCAAAAACGAAGAGATGACCACTTGCGAGATGTCAACAACCTCACTGCAGTCTGGAGTGTCTGCAACTTCTCCAAGGAAAGAAAGACTCTGGCCTCCGAGGAGTCCAGGATCAACCCCAGGTACTCTAGGCGCTGGGTCGGTACCAAACACCGACTTCTGGAGGTTCAGTATCCAACCAAACTCCCGGAGGGTCTGACTGGCTATAGACACGTCCTCCTTTAATTCCGAGCTTGAAGCAGCTCTCAGGTCGTCCAAGTAGCCTACGATAGCAATGCGCGCTGTCTCAGCAAAGCTAGAATCGGGGCGAGCACCTTGGTGAAAACTCTTGGGGCTGATGATAGGCCAAAAAGGGAAGGGCCACAAATTGATAGTGGTCTTCGCCGATCGCAAAGCGCAGGAACCTGATGCCTGACGCAGATGGGGACATGCAAGTATGCGTCCCTGATATCCAAGGAGGCCAGGAAGTCCCCCGGATGGAGCGCAGCAATCACTGAATGAATCGATTTCATCCGGAACTTTTGAATCTTTATGAAGGCATTGAGGGCCTTGAGGTCCAAGATTGGATGGACACCGTCCTTCTTCGGGACCACAAACAGATTCGAGTAGAAACCCTGAAACCTGTCCTGTAGTGGTACGGGTATGATCACCCCACACCTCAACAAGTCTTGCACTGCCCCCTGGAGGGCAACCCGACGAGCCGGAAGGAGAGGCAGATGAGGGAAAAAAAAAAAAAAATCAGTTTGTTGGACAAGAAGGGAACTCCATCTTGTACCCTGAGGTGACCACCTCGCAGACCCACTGGTTGGAGAGCAGGGAGGTCCACCAAGCTGCAAACCCGCAAAGCCGTCGGGCGGGGGCAACACTTCATGCAGTAGCAGTCTTGTTGGGCTTGCGCACCCAGGGACGCTTCTGACCCCCAGCTGGACCCTTGTCCGCTTGGGAGGGTCTGCAGGCAGGTCCTGACTGACGAAAATACCGCTTCTGTATGGGAAAGGGGAGGCCCCCGGCTTACAGTGCGGCTCCTTCCCTTTAGTGGACTGAGGGAGACGAGTGCTCTTACCTGCAGTGACATCCTTAACGATGTCGTCCAGTGAGGCACCAAAAAGCCTCCCACCTTTGAAAGGCAAATCTGCCAGAGTTTTCTTAGAAGCTTGGTCAGCGGACCAGCATGTCAGCCACATTAGGTGGCGAATACCACCGCAGATGCGGAGGCCCTGGAGATCAAAGGGGCTGCATCCAGGGTTGCATCACAGACGTACACAAGTCCCTGTACCAACTGTTCAGCCAGTTACACGCATTCTGGAGGGAGCTGATGCTCCTCCACAGTCTGATGCACCAGGACAGCAGCCAATATAGGCCGCAATTCTGAACATGGAGCGGCTCACCGCTTCGGACCTCCTATACCGTGATAGTGGTTACTTAATTTAACCGAGAGACCGGGGGATCAACGACCGGAGGAGAAGCCCATTTTTTTCAAAATTCTCTCTTCAAATGGGCAACTCTGCGGCCGTTCCCATTCCGTATCTATGAACTTGTCAAAGAAATCAACATAAAAAAGGAAAAACCTTAACAGAGCGGGTCAGTTTGTGCGACCCCAAAAAAGGGACAGACCCTGCAGTGGAAGTCCCAGCTGTATCTTCCAGCTTGAGAGAGTGTCCCTCACAAGTGCCCTGTCTTGAGCTGACCCGGACAAGGGGTCCTCCTCACAGGGAAGGTCCTGGTCCACCTCTTCTGACACCCCAGAACCGGGGTCCTGTGAAGCAGCCAGGCCTGAGTCTGACTCAGAACATTCCCCAGGCGATGGCGGTGGGAGGGGGCGCTTAGTACCCCCCTTACGCTCGTACGCCGCATCCACCCTGGCAACAAAAGACTCCAGGACGGCCGACAAAGCGTCCATTGGAACCACAGGTGCTGCCTCTGGAATGTGTGGGAAAGAAACGCCAGCTTCTGACTCCATATTGCCCACTGACAGCCCTTAGGGATTTAGTCAACACACTTGACAAAATTTTGTTCACCCCCTTGCTGCATTGACCTGAAGGGGGGGGGGTTACCCAGGGGACTCACCGTCTAGCAAGAGACTGTTCAGCGCTGTTGCCCGCTCTCCCTCCGCACACCGCGTGCGACTGAGGAACTGTGTGAGGTGAATTGCGCCATTCCAGGAAGCCAGCCAGCACTAGAGGCCAAAACCCACTCTAAAATGGCCGTCGGGTGCCTCAGAGAAAAGTGCGGACCACAAGAAAATGGCCGCCCGCAATGCAGACCTGCATCACAGCGCAGCCACGGCAAAAGGCGGCCAACGGGATTTGCAATACACAAGGCCCCCCTATAGGTATTCCCCCGGTTGCAGCGAGCCCCGCAAGGGGAGGAGAAAAAAAAAGGGGGTGACAGAGGGAAAGGCAGGAGAACCCCCAAACGACCCCCCTAGGAATGCCCAGCTGTTCCATCCCACCAAAGCAGGAGGAACTGTACTTATCCGTCCTTGCAAAGACCTGCTGGTGCGTTCCTGATAGACCTACAACCGAGCAGTATGGAATAGCGGTCGGCCCAGTCCACTGTGACAGACAGCAAGCAGCCTGGTCATATGTGAACCCTGGAGCATAGCTCACCGGCCACCCCGGGAGTCATGGGGTATGTCGTGACCGACCCCGCACGTAGCTAAGGCCTGCTCACGCTCGATGGCCGGACTGGGGAGACTACAAGGATCTATAATATCCAGCCTGTCACCCAGCCGGCAGTTGATAGATTTCTTAAAAGAAATTCAGAAAAAAATTAAATAAAAATTCTTCCGGACCCTGGCCCAAAGGGAGCCAGGTCCTTCTCTACTAGGCAGAAAAGAAAACTGAGCTGCTGACTGCAGGGTGGAGGGTTATGTCCAGAGGGACTGCCCCCTGGGTGGGGTTGTTCAACTCTGTTAAAGTAACATGTATTTAAATATCTAACATGTTCTGCCTAGTCCTCTCCTATAAAAAAACAGGAACATAACCCAATGGTCAAGAACTAAAGAAGCTGTGTCCGGATTTATTAGAGGGGGCGTGACCGGATGCTGATGGAGGGGACGGATGTGTGTGAGAAGTGAGGATGTTCGCGTGACCTCCACCCGTTCTATTCCCCTGTTCTGCCCCCCCCGCCCGGACAATGGCAATGTGAAGGAGGCCGGCGCTAGATGTACTGCCGCTGGATACAATTATAGCAACTCTTTGCTCGCATACCTTCACCATTACGGACGTGCCAGGCAATTTGAACGGGAGTCCGGCGTAGCGCTCTGTGCACCAATAGCAGCATTACCCTCCGTAATCCCGCGGTACCTTACGTGATCTCGCGAGATTGTGAGCTACGAACTGAGGAAAGGAGGAGATCAGCACGCCAGGCACAGAGGCTACTCGCACGGCAGAAGCGGAGGGGGCCCCTGAGATTTACTTTACACCGGTACGTGCAGCCTGTATAGATGTGTGAAGAGAGTCTGTGACTAAGAAGTGCAGCAGCGGCAGTAGCCACACTAGTAAAAGCAAAACTGTTAAGACTGCTGGGGGGTGCAGTTGCGGAGGTTACATTATACACTTATGTACCTGGACAGTTGGTGTGTTTTCTGGGCCTGGACGGTTTGAGTAGCAGGGCAGTAGGCTGCACACTATGAACAGTGCACTATGAACAGTGTACTATGAACAGTGCACTATGAACAGTGCACTATGAACAGTGCACTATGAACAGTGCACTATGAACAGTGCACTATGAACAGTGCACTATGAACAGTGCACTATGAACAGTGCACTGTGCTAGTGAAGCCGTTCCCGAGCTGGTCCTCCTGCTAACAGCTGGTTTTAGAGTGATAGATAGCAAGGACTGTACTGTATTGCATCAAACTGAATTGAATCGCGACCTGATAGTAAGTTAAAAAACTTACTCTATCCCCATTTATTTTTAGCTTAGGCCTCCATCTCTGTCAGCCATATTGCCTATTTAAACAGTGGTCATCAGTTGGCCAGGGCACAGGATGTCATCAAAAAAAGAGCTGTCTAATCTGGAGAGCGGGGGGTCTCAAACAACGCGCTCGGCAAAAGAGAAAGCAATGCAAATAGCGGCGGCAGCTACAGCAGCTAAATTGGAGAGGTTTGCTCATACCTCGGCAAATTCACCAGGTAAAAGGGACTCAACATCAACAAGCACAGGGGAAAAAATCAAACAGGAACAGCGGCAGATAGAAAAAGCTTAGGCCACGGTACAACAGGCCCGAAAACAGGGAGTAAAAACGGCTCTGCGGGAGAGACTCTGGGAGTTATGGCTGTACCTGCAACAATCCCAACGGCAATCCCTGTAATAGTCCCAGATGCTGTTCTACCTGGGGAGGAAGAGCCAACGCTAAAAGTAGTACTTTGGGCTGTGAATGCATGCAGAGGGTCATTGGACAGTGTATCTGAACAGATAAAAGGGATAAAGGAGCAACTAGCGTCTATGGGCCAAGAACTGCAGAGGACAGTGTTAAGGACAACAGCTGTAGGAGGAGAGAATGAGCCAAGTGGAAGATGAGGTGTACCCATTGAAACAGGAGATTAAAGCAATGAAAGAACAAATGGGGTGGCAGGCATCAAAAAACTTGATGAAATCGAAAACAGGCTACGTAGAAACAATATACGGATGGTGGGCCTCCCGGAACGACGCGAGGGCACCCACCCCATTAGCTTTCTAGAGAACTGGCTCAGAGACACGTTTGGGGAGAATGTCTTTTCACCACTCTTTGTGATAGAAAGAGCTCAGAGTTCCATTTAGAGCCCATCCAAAAGATGGATATCCTAGACCTCTATTAGTGAAATTCCTTAATTACACTGATAAGACAACTGTATTGCAAAAAGCAAGAGAGAAGGGGGACATCTTCCATAAAAGGGTCAAAAATCTCATATCCAGATTTCTCGCCGGAATTAAGCAAACGTAGAGCCGAGTTCACACCAAACGTAACCTTTTAAAAAAATAAAATCACATATGCACTACTGTACCCAGCACACCTAAGGATAATGACTCTGGAGGGTCCTCAATTTTTTGACGCACAAGAAAAAGCAGCACAGTGGCTGAAAGAAAACAAAAACTAAAATTATAGACAGTATACCTATGGGAAAGTTTAGATAAGATCTGAATTTTCGGGACGATTGGAATATGTTCATGAATTAATGTAGTTTCTTTTTCGATTGATGGTTTCTTTGGAGGGTTGGGGGCGGTAGGGGGAAAAAAAAAAAAAGAAGAAAAGGAAAAAAAATTTTTTTCTCCCCCCATAAATTAGGGGATGGATCCTTGTAATGGAGCACCAAATACACGGATGCATGAATAGGATACACCAAACAGGAAGTTCTCCGATGCACAAAAAAATGTTAATTTATTTTTTCGGGGTGGGGGGGTAGTGGGAGGGGATGGGGAAGGTCACAAGAGGACATGAATTTGGAGGGGTATGAAAGGGAGGGATGGCAGGTAGTGGTCACAAGTACAGCCCCTAGGGTATGCCTAGATAGGCTGGGGGAGGGAAGGTGGTTGGGGGGCGGTTTAAGAGACAGAAGGGGGGGATAAAATTGCACAAATTCACAAATGTCACATTTCAAGTACAGGAGAGAGGGAAATATGAGATGAAGGTAATTTGGGGAAATCCACACTTTATGAAAAACACATTTAAAAGAAGTAATTTTTTCCTTATTCTCTTTTTGTGCCCTTGCACTATCAATTAATTTTTTATCTTTTTTTTCTCCCTTTGTTTTATTTGCCCTTTTTTTCTTTGACAGGAAGTAAGGCTCCCCTGCTTGGTGCACAAAATCACGATATCACAGTTTAAATTAAAAGACAGGATCTTTTTTACACTTAAAAAAAGTAATTTAGTAATAGATCAAGGACAAAAATGGAGTAGTAGAGTAATCGGTTTTCTCTGTACCTGTTTTTTTTTTTCTGATCTTGTACATTAGGGATTTTTTTCAAAGGTTATGCTTGTTTAGCATCTCCTTTTTGTACGATGGGACACAAAACTCTTTTACCTAAGGTTGAACTTTTTGGGGCCCAGATGGGTCTCTTGCTCCTATGTTTTTTTTGTTATTAAGCTGTTGCATTGGTATGCGGCCCAAAACATTTAACATAGGCTCCTGGAATGTCCGGGGGTTGGGTGACCCGATAAAAAGGGCGGCAATATTCTCCATGCTTGAATGGTATGGGGTGGAGTTAATTTGCATTCAAGAGACCCATTTAACAAAAAAAACAAAGGAAAAACTATCCAATAGGAAATATCAGCGCCAGTGCCATTCAGTCCATTCTTCTTACTCTAGGGGGGTGAGTATACTGGTGAAAACGGGGGGGGGGCTTGTTTGCAGAGAGGCTAGGATAGATGAATTGGGTCGCTTTATCTTTTTGCATTGCTTGATAGAAAACAAACCATATATACTGGCAAATATCTACGTTCCGCCACCCTTTAATATGGAGATTTTGTATAAATTTGCGCTAAATAAGGAAGAAAGCCCCATAATAGTAGTAGGGGACTTTAACGCAGTATTGGACAAGACAGTAGACAGATTTCCACCGGGGATACGGACGGATGGGAGGGGAGAGGGACGTTTAACCCAGTTTTTGTAAGAGGTTGGATGGTGTGATATCTGGAGAATGGGAAATCCAGATGAGAGGCAGTACTCCTGTTTCTCAAGCTCATATTCCACATTATCTAGAATAGATATGGCCTTAGGAAACGAGATGAGCCTGCAGCGGGTTAGCAAAATTGTTTATTACCCAAGAGGGGTGTCGGATCACTCACCACTGGTGCTGACAATGAACACAGGGAAAAAGCGCCCTCCAAGTAATTGGAAAATAAGCCCCTTCTGGTTAGAACTAATGGGAAAACCAGAAGAGATAAATACAAAATTGAGTGAGATGGTGGGCTTTAATGAAGGGACAGCGCCGGGAGTGATATGGGACACCCTAAAGGCCTTCCTTAGGGGAGTATTGATCCAACAAATAGGCAAGATTAAAAAAATTTAAAAAAAACTCTAGGGAATGGGAACAGAAGATTAGGAAAGAGGTAAGAGAAGCAGAAGAACAATATGTGGAGGACCCAACTCTGATGAAACAAAGGAAATGGCTTGAGAAACAACAGGAGTACAAAATGGCAGTTGTAAGGAAAGTAGAACAAGCGCCTATTTCAAAAACAGAGCACCTTTGCAGAAGGGGAGAGTGTAGGTCATACACTGGCCCTATTGGCTAAAACTAACTCGGCCCCCTCTAGTATTCCCGCAATAAGGAAGATGGGGGGAGAGATATCCTCTCAGTCATCTGAAATTCTGGAGACGTTTGAGGCTTATTATCAGGACTTATAAGTCAAAGAGGGAAGACGAGATGTTACAAATGGAGGAATCTCTGGGGGGGGGATAGAAACACCAGTCTTAACTGAGGAAGATAGAAGAGTCATAGAGTCCCCGATAACCCTAGAGGAACTTCAATCAGCAGTAGCAGAAATGTCTAATCAAAAGTCCCCTGGGACAGACGGCTTACCGGTGGAAATCTATAAACAATATAGGGAGGTGCTCCTCCCAGAACTGCTAAGGGTGCTGAATTGGGCGGTAGAAGGGGGGAAGTTGCCTGCCTCAATGTCAGAGGCCACCATAATAGTACTCCAAAAAAAGAGGGGAAAGATCAATTAGATACATCATCTTACAGACCAATTTCATTGCTGTGTTCAGATGTTAAGATATTGGCTAAAGTGCTGGCAGCCAGGATGAACAAACACATTCAGAAATTAATACATCCGGATTCATCCCTAATAGAGCTACCAGCACCAATATTAGAAGATTGTATCTGAATTTACAGACGCCAACTGAGAACAGAAGTGGCAGAGTTATCCTATCCCTGGACGCCACCAAGGCTTTTGACAGCCTAGAATGGGATTACCTCTGGCATGTGTTAGAGAAATTTGGATTTGGTTCCGTCTTTATTAAAAGGGTAAAAACGCTTTATAAAACTCCCCAAGCGCAAAAATAAAAAAAATTAATAATGAATATTCAAAGAGTTTTAGGTTAGAGAGGGGGACAAGGCAGGGATGCCCCCTGTCCCCCCCTTCTCTTCGCGCTAGCAATAGAGCCATTAGCAATAGCGATTAGATCCAAAAAGGCGATACAGGGATTTCAGAGGAAAGTGGGGGAAGGAGAAAATTGCACTTTACGCAGACGACATCTTGCTTTTTTTTGGGGGATTCCTCAACGTCATTAAAAATGGCGATGCAGACAGTGGAAGCATTTGGCCGATTCTCTGGCCTAGTGATAAACTGGGAGAAGTCTGCACTTCTGCGGGTGGATCCAGTAGACAATGCCGTCTGTGAAGGTATCCCTCTATTAAAAGTAGTGGAAAAAATGGATTATCTGGGGATAGTGGTGACACGAGACCCAGAACAATACATTGATAATAATTTAAGACCACTCCTAGCTAAGTTTAAGCAAAAGGCCGATATCTGGGAACGTCTTCCCCTATCAGTAGCCGGACAAAGTAATCTTATTAAGATGATTTGGATGTCACAACTACTCTATGTGCTCCATAATGCCCCAGTATGGATCGGGAAAGCCTGGTTTAAAAAAATAAAATAGAGACCCTTTTCAGGGAATTAATCTGGAAGAAGGGCAGGGCGAGAATCAGTCTCCAAATATTACAGTTGTCAAAAATGAGGGAGGGCTGGCTATCCCGCACCCTTACAGCCATTTTATAGTGGCCCAGTTACAGCATCTTAGGGGATGTATAATAGAGGGAGGAGGGGCCAGTGGGAAAAAAATAGGATTTTTGTACTCAATGTAAAATCCGTTTCTCTGGCATCCATGGACTGACACAGCGTGTCTTATACACCTTTACACGTGGGTTATGTCCCTGCTTGCAGGAGAAGACCTAGGCAGAATGTGAGATGTTATACATACATTCTAAACAGCCAGAGCTGAACAGCCCCGCCCAGGGGGGCGGTCCCTCCGGACATAACCCTCCCACTGCAGTCAGCAGACCTCAGTTCGTAACAAAGCAGTACAAACTTAAAAAGAAGGGTGGGTGCTGTGTCAGTCCATGGATGCCAGAGAAACGGATTTTACGGTGAGTACAAAAATCCTATTTTCTCATCATCCATGGACTGACACAGCGTGTCTTATACACCTTTACACGTGGGATGTCCCAAAGCAGTGTCAAGAGGGATGGGAGCAGTATAAATGGAAAACCAAAAACTTCACTCCAAACAAGGCAGAGCTCCTCAACGGAGGAGTTGCAACATCAAACAGCGGCCTGTAACACCTTGCGGCCGAAGGAAGCATCCGAAGATGCAGCCACATCAACCTTATAAAACTTAGAAAAGGTATGACCAGACGACCAGGTCGCCGCCTTGCACACTTGTGCAACCGACGCTTGATGTCGGAAAGCCCAGGAAGCACCAATTGCCCTGGTGGAATGTGCCGTAACCGGAAAGGGAGGCGCCCGCCCCTTGAGAGCATAAGCTTGAATGACGGTTTGTCTGATCCACCTAGAAATGGTGGCAGACGAAACCGCTTGGCCCTGTTTTGGACCAGAGACAGCCACAAATAGTGAGTCAGACTTCCGAACAGAAGCAGTAGCAGACAGGTACACCCGCAAGGCTCGTACCACATCCAAAGTGTGAAGCGCAAACTCTCTGGGATGCGATGGGTGAGGACACAAGGACGGGAGGACAATGTCCTCGTTTAAGTGGAAGGCCGAGACCACCTTTGGCAGAAAAGAAGGTCGCGGACGTAACACCGCCTTATCCTTATGGATGACCAAAAAGGGCGACTTGCAGGACAAGGCCGCCAATTCAGACACTCGTCTAATGGAAGTAATGGCCACCAAGAAGGCCACCTTCTGAGACAAAGTCAAGAGGGGAATATCTCTAATATTTTCAAAGGGAGGTTCCTGGAGGACCGA
Organism: Rana muscosa; assembly: GCA_029206835.1. Taxonomy (NCBI): domain Eukaryota; kingdom Metazoa; phylum Chordata; class Amphibia; order Anura; family Ranidae; genus Rana; species Rana muscosa. The sequence goes on from CM055126.1 coordinate 98,363,524, forward strand.
GAGCACCAAATTCAGAGGCTTGACAGGGGGGAGCACATGGCGAACCCCCTGCACAAAGGTGCTAACCAAGGGATGACCCGCCAGCGGTCGCTGAAAGAAGATGGCCAAGGCCGAAATCGGACCCTTAATGGTACTCAAAACGAGCTTTTGGGTCACGCCACGCTGCAGAAAATGCAGGATTCTGGGAACGGAATACGTTCGTGGGCGCCAGTCCAGCTCTCCGCACATGGCGATGTAAGCTCTCCAAGTACGGTGATAGACCTTTTTGGAGGAAGACTTCCGTGCCCTTAACATGGTCGAAATGACCGAATCCGAGAGACCTCGGTCTCTCAGCACCTGGCTTTCAATAACCATGCCGTTAAAGCCAGAGACTGTAAAGCAGGATGAAATATAGGACCTTGAGACAGAAGGTCCCCCCGTATTGGTAACCGCCAGGGAACGTCTGCGACGAGACGTACCAGATCGGCGTACCAGTGACGCCGAGGCCAATCCGGAGCAATGAGGATCACCGGAATTCCCTCGGTCGCTACCCTGCGGAGCAGGTGAGGGAGCAACTGCAGCGGAGGATAAACATATATCAGGTGATACTGACCCCATGGGGCCACCAACGCATCCGAGGCATCCGCCCAGGGATCCCTGGATCTGGCCACAAACCTCGACCCCTTGCGATTGAGTCGAGAGGCCATCAGGTCCACATCCGGCGTGCCCCACCGTCTGCAAAGGAGTTGAAAGACCTCCGGGTGCAAGGACCACTCTCCCTGGTCCAGCGTCTGGCGACTTAGATAGTCCGCCTGCCAATTGTCTACGCCCGGAATGTAGACGGCCGACAGAGCCGGCACGCTTCTTTCGGCCCACCTCAGGATGCGGGCGACCTCGGAAGCCGCAGCTGAGCTCCGAGTCCCCCCTTGATGGTTGACATACGCCACTGCTGTGGCGTTGTCCGATTGGATCCTGATGGAGTGACCCTGTAGTTTCTCCGACCATGAGGAGAGGCACAGTCTGATTGCCCGTATCTCCAGCACATTGATCGGTAAGAGGGCTTCGTCCGGAGTCCAAAGCCCTTGGGCCGACAGGACTCCCCAGACTCCCCCCCAGCCCGTCAGGCTGGCGTCCGTCGTGATCACCGTCCATTGGATGGGGAGGAACGACTTCCCGGACCGAAGAGCCGGGGACCTCAACCACCACGTCAGGGACACCCTGACCAGGTGACTCACCTGGATCTGAAGATCCAAGGACAACGGGGATTTGTCCCAAGTGGACAAGATCTCTTTCTGTAAAGCCCTGGTGTGCGCTTGGGCATAAGGAACGGCCTCGAAGGAGGCCACCATGAGTCCCAGGACTCATGCAAAAAGCGGATTGACGACCATTTTCGGGACGTCAGCACCCGTACTGCAGACTGAAGTGTCAGTAGTTTGTCTGGAGGTAGGAAGACTCTTGCCTCCAAGGAGTCCAGAATCAGACCTAGATACTCCAGACGCTGAGTCGGGACTAGAACCGACTTCTGACCGTTCAGGAGCCACCCAAACTCCCTGAGGGTCTGACTGACGATAGTCACACTTTCTTCCAATTCTGAGCCACTGTCTGCTCTTAGAAGAAAATCGTCCAGATAGCCCACGATAGCAATGCCTCGCTGTCTCAGCAAAGCTAGGACCGGAGCAAGCACCTTTGTGAACACCCTCGGTGCTGAGGCTAGGCCGAAGGGAAGAGCCACAAATTGATAGTGGACTTCGCCGACCGCAAAGCGCAGAAACTTCTGGTGGCTTGCGCAGATCGGAACATGCAAGTAGGCGTCCTTGATGTCCAAGGATGCCAGAAAATCCCGATGGAGTGTAGCGATCACCGTGCGAATGGATTCCATGCGGAATTTTTGCACCTTCACGAAGGCATTCAGGACCTTGAGGTCCAGGATTGGCCGAACCCCGTCCTTTTTTGGAACAAACAGATTCGAGTAGAACCCCGTCCTTTTTTGGAACAAACAGATTCGAGTAGAACCCCTGAAACCTCTCCTGGGACGGAACCGGCACAATTACTCTGGACCCGATCAAATCCTGTACAGCCCCCAAGAGGACTGCCCGACGGGCAGGAAGGAGAGGGAGATTTGAGGGAAAGAATCTGTCTGGGGGCCAGGGGCGGAACTCTATTCTGTATCCTGAGGTGACCACCTCGCACACCCACCGGTCGGAGATCCGGGAGGTCCACCGATCCGTGAACCTGCGAAGTCGTCCCCCCACCCCAGAGACGGGCGGGGGCAAGACTTCACGCGGAGGCGGGCTTGGGAGCCGGCTTGTTCGGCTTACGCACCCAGGGGCGCTTGTGCCCGCCAGCCGCACTGTCAGTCTGGGATGGCTTACCCGTGGACTCTGACGGACGAAAAAAAAAACTTTTTTGCTGGAAAGGAAGGACCCGGTTTACGTCGGGCCTCCTTACCCTTGATAGTTGAAGGAGAGTGCTTTTACCTCCCGTGACATCCTTGATGATGTCATCCAGAGCAGCACCAAAAAGTCTACCACCCTTAAAAGGTAGATCCGTCAGGAGCTTCTTAGAGGCTAGGTCAGCAGACCAGCATTTCAACCAGATGAGACGACGCAATACCACCGCCGAGACAGAGGCCCTGGATATTAAAGGGGCCGCGTCCAACGCGGCGTCGCACACATATATCAGACCCTGCACCATCTGGTGGGCCAGAGCAATAGTGTCTGGAGGAAGGTTATACTCCTGCACAGTTTGGTGCAAAATTTTTTGCCCATTCCGTGAGTGTCTGAGACACAAGGGTCGCCGCTACTACGGGCCGTAGGGCGGATCCCAACAAGGCGAACATGGCTCTGCTCACCACTTCTGACCTCCTGTGGAGTCCCCTCCATCGGGAGAGTGGTGGCCTTGTTTAAACGGGCGACTGGAGGGTCGACCACCGGGGGAGAAGCCCACTTTTTAAGCAGGGCGTCTTCAAAGGGGTAATAGACAAACGCCGCGGGACCATGAAAGTCTTCTGCGGCTTTTCCCAGACCTGGTCAATGAGCTGGTCAAAGAAAGGTACATATGGAAAAACCTTTTTAGAAGGCTTGGTCTTAAAAGAACCAAAGGAGACTGTATCCGCCTGAGGTTCTGCAGTCGCAGCATTTAGCTAGAGAGTGTCCCTCACAGCATCAATGAGTTCACTAACAAGCGCCCTGTCATTTACTGACTCAGAACTGGAGTCTTCCTCACAAGGAATGTCCTGTTCAAAACCATCTAAATATTCAGAGTTAGGGTTCTGAGCAGCAGCAGCTAGGCCCATATCTGAATCAGAGCACTCCCCTTGTGGAGATAAAGTGGGGAGAGGGCGCTTTTTTGCTCCCTTGTGCTCACACACAGCTTCCATCCTGGTCAGAAATGATTCCAGGACTGCCGACAACTGGTCCATAGGGACCGCAGGTGCTGGAGCACTGGCTGCTGCCTCTGGCATGTTAGGGGAAGCTGGTGACTGACTCCATAATGTCCCCCTCTGAGACCACCCACAGGCTGTGCTGACTGAAGTAGGGGAATGCCCAGGGGACCCACCAACCTGACCAGGACCGCTCGGTTCCGCTGCCCTGTCTCTCCGCGCCACGCTGCTCAGCGTGAGTGAGCTGAGAGGAGAGAGACTGAGGAGATTCGCGCCGTTCCTGAGCGGCGCTAGAGGCCAAACTAGAGCTAGAAGAAGGTGCGGCTACAAGAAAATGGCCGCCGCAATGTGCTCTGGCGGACCACGGTAAGATGGCCGCCAATGTAAAAAACAGCACAGTCACCAAACATGGCGCCAAACGACGCCCAGGCCCCTCACTTTCAAATAAACAGCCCCAGCGAAATGCAGAGCAGCATGAGCCCCCCCCCCCCAGGACAGTATGGCCCCCAGGCACCCCACACAGTACAGCGCCAGCGAAGTGCACAGAGTGACATTAAAAAACACAGGGGGAGACAGGGAAATCCCCCACACAAGAAACACACAGCATGTACTCACCTGCAGCCAGGAGAGACTACTTACCCGTCCCCTGAGGGACCCACTGGTGTGTTTCTGACAGAACTATCACAGTGCGGTACTGGGTAGCTGTCGGCCCGGTCCACCGCGAAAGATACAGCCGGACTGTTCTATCTTGAGAGGACCGCGGAGCTGGAAGCCCACCGGCCACCCCTGGAGTCGTGGGGCATGTCGTGAACTGAGTCTCACGCACACAAGGCGAGGATCAGCACGCTCGATGGTCGGACAGGGAAGACTACGAGGATATCTTGTACCCAACCTGTTGCCCAGCCAACAGTTGATAGAAGATCTCAAAAGAAAAAAAAAAAAAAAAAATAGGAAAAAATTCCAAAAGGAATAAAAAATAGGTCAGGAGACTGGCTCCTGAGAGAGCCACGTCTTCTCCTTCTGCTAGGCAGAAAAAAAAACTGAGGTCTGCTGACTGCAGTGGGAGGATTATGTCCGGAGGGACCGCCCCCCTGGGCGGGGCTGTTCAGCTCTGGCTGTTTAGAATGTATGTATAACATCTCACATTCTGCCTAGGTCTTCTCCTGCAAGCAGGGACATAACCCACGTGTAAAGGTGTATAAGACACGCTGTGTCAGTCCATGGATGACAAGAGAAATGATGCTAATGGGGGCCCCACATAACACCGTAATAGAAAATTTGGAGGCCGATTCCTTTCCTGTTAAGAACCCAACACTGAAAGCAGTCACAAGAACATGGCGGGAAGGTAAACAAGCCATGGGGTATAAAGGGTTAACGCAATATTCCCCTCTCTGGGAAAATACCTACCAGAAATTCAAGCCATGGGAAAGTTAAAGGAATGGGAAAAGCGAGGCATAACTAGATTGATGCAGTTATATGAAGGCAATACATTGAAAGCATTTTCAGAATTAAGCAGAGAGTATGCTATCCCAAACTCCTTGTTCTATACTTATCTGCAGATAAGACACGCACTTCAAGCCCAATTTAAAACACCCGGTGTGCTGGCAAAAAATTCCCCACCTTCAACGGTTAAGACAGGAACATCAAAGGGCCTTATTTCGCAATTATATTTGCAGATTAAAGGAGCACTAAAGCTTCCCTTTTTTTTGCCCAAAAATTACAAACAAGTTATACTTACCTCCACTGTGCAGCTCGTTTTGCACACAGTGGCCCCGATCCTGGTCTTCTGGGGTCCCTCGGCGGCTGTCTTGGCTCCTCCCCGCAGGGACTCCACACCATAATGCGAGTGAGCTCGCATGGTGTGGAGTGATTGCGGGCGCGCTCCCGTGATACAGCGGCGGCCATAGCCGCCGACTGTATCACTCGGCCCCGCGCGCCGCGTCATTGGATGTGATTGACAGCAGCGCCAGCCAATGGCTGCGCTGCTTTCAATCCATCCAGTGTAGCCAATCGGCGGCCAGGCTGAAAAACGAAGAGGATGACGGGGACGAGCGTGGGACTTTCGAGGGGCCAGGTAAGTAAAACGGGGGCTCGGGGGGGGGGGGGGGCGGTATTGTCGAATGTTTTTTCACCTTAATGCATAGGATGCATTAAGGTGAAAAAACATGTAACTTTACTACTCCTTTAAGGGGGGTTTCATAACTGTGAAGAGGTTGGGTAAAAATAAAGTAAAGTGGGAGGAGGATATAGGCCCTATAACAACTGCACAATGGGAACGGATACTGGGACAGGGGTGTCACTCTCCCCCATCACAGAGTGTCACATCTGTTCTTAGTACACAGAGTTTATTACACCCCAAAGAGGCTACATATATGTTTGGAGAGTAGATAAGTGCCCTAGATGTCAAGATACAGGGGACCTCATACACATGATGTGGAAATGCCCGAAGTTACAAAGATATTGGGCTAAGGTATTGTACATCATAAATACGACCTTTGGGATAACTCTGGAACCAGAGGCCAGGGTGTGCCTATTAGGTATAGAGGAGGGATACGGACAAAAATAAATTTTGGAAGTAGTGTTGAGGTGCCTGTTTCAGGCCAGGAAGGTAATAGCACAAAACTGGCAAGCACAGAAAGCACCGACATCAGCAGAGTGGGTCAATGTAATAAATGCGACAATGTGGAAGGAAAAAAAAAGTAGTTTTGACTAGACGGGGTAACTATAAAAAAATAAAAATGTAAAACAATGTGGGATCCCTGGCTGAGGAAAATGGGGTGTCCGCCCTAATTGGTGTGGCAGCAAGAAGAGTAAAAGAATGGACCTAAAAAGGTGGAAACCGGACTGTTGAGATAGGAAGGGCGGATAGAGGACAGGTAGAAAGAGAAGCTATGGGCTCTAGATAAAGAAGTTAAACATGTTGGAAGATCAAAAGGAAGGAAGGGAAGTAGAAGGAAAGCCAAAATTAAATAAAGTAAAAATAAAATAGTTCTAGTTAAATAGTTAAAATAGCAATAACACAAGAGAGTGGTAGAATGCATTTTTGGTTCTTTTCTGTTTTTGGAGTGCGCAAAAAGATTAGTTGGGGAAGGGGGGTAAGTGGTTAATTGAAGAACACTATATTAAAGCACTTTATGTGAAACCAGGATAAAACAAATGTATGTATTTTTATAAAATGTTATGCAACATGGAATAATAATAAAGAATATAAAGTTTAAAAAAAAAAAGAAGCCGTGTCCGTCCATGGTCGAAAAGAGAAATTACATTTGTGTTTCTGGGTTCAGATACGCTTTAAGCAAAATCCCAACACCTTCATTAACGGTTTAAATAATGGCAGACTTCAGATACATACAAATACTGTATACATTTCCCCTGCTACAGACAGGCCAGGGCTGTGCCGTATTTACATGCTGCGTTACCTGAAAGTTCTTTAAAGGGGAGCTCCACCCAAATGTGAAAGCTCCACTTATGTGCTCCTACCCCCCCCCCCCCCTCCTGAAGTGCCACATTTGTAAAAAAAAAGCGACCTACGTAAATTGCACCCTTCCCCCCCCACAGCCTTCTGGGAGACACACAGGTCCCATAAAACAACAGGGACCATTCAGAAAGTGCAGCGTGACTCACGCATGCGCATAAGAAACAGGCTGTGAAGCCGCAAGGCTTTACTCTGTTTCCATAAGGATGCCAGCGCCTGCACCCGGAGCCGATGGACGGGTCGATGGACGGGTCGATTTCAGGTGCTGACATAGCGGGCTCCCTGGACAGGCAAGTGTCCTTATATTAAAAAAAAGTCAGCAGTTACCATATTTGTAGCTGCTCCGAGACGGGAACTCCTCTACGACTGCAAATCTAGTTCTAGAGAATAATGGCCATCCAGGAAGACAGCACTGAGCTGAAGATTGACACTTACATTGTTCTCTATAGCCTGAAAAGGTGCCATTTGAGTTTTCTCAAATTTACATATTGGATTAGTATTTCAGGGGGCAGAGGTATTGTTTAATGCTGAATTCACATGTTTTTTCACCTTAATGCATCCTATGCATTAAGGTGAAAAAACATCCGACAGTACCGCCCCCCCGAGCCCCCGTTTTACTTACCTGGCCCCTCGAAAGTCCCGCGCTCGTCCCGGTCATCCTCCTCGGTTCTCAGCCTGGCTGCCGATTGGCTACACTGGATGGATTGAAAGCAGCGCAGCTATTGGCTGGCGCTGCTGTCAATCACATCCAATGACGCGGCGCGCCGGGGCCGAGTGATACAGTCGGCGGCTATGGCCGCCGCTGTATCACGGGAGCGCGCCCGCAATAACTTCACACCATGCGAGCTCGCTCGCATGAAGGTGTGGAGTCCTTGCGGGGAGGAGCCGAGACAGCCGCCGAGGGACCCCAGAAGACCAGGATCGGGGCCACTGTGTGCAAAACGAACTGCACAGTGGAGGCAAGTATAACATTTTTTTTTTTTTTTGCACAAAAAAACAAACAAGGGAAGCTTTAGTCTCCCTTTAAGGGCCCTTTCACACTAATACATTTTTAAGCAAAAAGCAAGCAGAAGAAAAATGCATCCCTTTAAATCCTATGGAACTCTTTACACCAGTCAGTCAGTTTGGCTTATGCACTGCTCCATTGCAAAAACAGTAAAAGGCATCCCTTTCAAGCCTAAGGAACTCTTCACAACTAGAGGTCGACTGATAGGGGTTTTTCTCTGGCTGATGCCGATATTTAGAAATTGCAGCCACTGATATTGGTCCAAAAAAAAAAAAAAAAAAAAATCGGTATCGTATATGTAAAAAGGGACAATAGATTTTATGAGATGGAGAAAAAAATAAGTTAAGTAATAAGAAGAGATACAGAAAATGTCTTAAATTAAACACAACAAGCCTCCAATCAGTGCTCTTGTATGTATAATTTAGAACACACACAAAACTGACCGGAAAAAAAAAAAAAAAATTGGGCTAACTTTACTGTCCCGTTTTTTTTCTTTTTTAAATTCATTAAAGTGTATTTTTTCCCAACAAAATTGTGTCTGAAAGACTGCTGTGCAAATACCGTGTGACAAAAAATATTGCCACAACTGCCATTTTATTCTCTAGGGTCTCTGCTAATAAAAAAAAAAAAATTATATAATGTTTGGGAGATCCAAGTGATTTTCTAGCAGAATAGGATTTTTGTACACACCGTAAAATCCGTTTGACGTCCATGGACTGACACAGCTGGATACTGTAAACGTGTGGGTATATGTCCCTGCTCGAAGGAGAAGATCTAGGCAGAATGTTAGGCCCCATGCACACGAGATGCTGTTAAACGCGTGTTCAGAGGCAGTTGGACACTTTTTTCAACTGCTCCTGAACACATTCAATGTTATCCTATGTGTCCATGCACACAGTCTCGTTTGACGTTTTTAGGCAGTTGCGTTTAACCTCGTTTTTCCAGAAGCAAAAAATGGGTTCAGACGCAAAACGCGGCACCGACGTTTTGCCGTGTTTTCGTTTATAAGCGTTTTTAAAGGTGACCTATTTTTTTTACATTAGAAATCTCAAAAATGGCAAATGAAAAACCATAAAAAAATTTTTTTTAAAAAAACTATAAAAAAAAAACGAATTGCTTGCATTGCACTGTGGACAATCCACAACTTGTGGCAGGTAACGTGGCAAGTGGACAATCCACAACTTGTGGCAGGTAACGTGGCAAGCGGACAATCCACAACTTGTGGCAGGTAACGTTGCCAAGTGGACAATCCACAAATTGTGGCAGGTGACGTGGCAAGTGGACAATCCACAACTTGTGGCAGGTGACGTGGCCAGGTGACGTGGCAAGTGGACAATCCACAGCTTGTGGCAGATGTGGCAAGTGATACGCTAAATACAAGTACACTGCTGCTCTCAGCTGCTTGTCTCCCAAAATAGCTGAAATGGTTAAATACAGTTTTTTGAGCTTAGGGAGGGTCTTATGTTTAAAGGAGTAGTAAAGTTACATGTTTTTTCACCTTAATGCATCCTATGCATTAAGGTGAAAAAACATTCGACAATACCGCCCCCCCCCCGAGCCCCCGTTTTTCTTACCTGGCCCCTCGAAAGTCCCATGCTCGTCCCCGTCATCCTCTTCGTTTTTCTGCCTGGCCGCCGATTGGCTACACTGGATAGATTGAAAGCAGCGCAGCCATTGGCTGGCGCTGCTGTCAATCACATCCAATGACGCGGCACGCCGGGGGGCGGGGCCGAGTGATACAGTCGGCGGCTATGGCCGCCGCTGTATCACGGGAGCGCGCCCGCAATCACTCCACACCATGCGAGCTCACTCGCATTAAGGTGTGGAGTCCTTGCGGGGAGGAGCCAAGACAGCCGCCGAGGGACCCCAGAAGACCAGGATCGGGGCCACTGTGTGCAAAACGAGCTGCACAGTGGAGGTAAGTATAACATGTTTGTTATTTTTAAGCAAAAAAAAAAAAAAAAAAAAAAAAAAGGTATAGTGCTCCTTTAACTAAACTAAAGACGCAAACGCGGTAAAACGCCGCTAAAATCGTGGCAAAACTGGCATTTTTAAACGGCGTTTTAGCCTTTAAAAACGTTTGCTCAGCAGAGTTTGCACCGGCGTCTCGTGTGCATGGGGCCTTAGATGTTAGAAACATACATTCTAGAACAAACCAGAGCTGAACAGCCCCGCCCAGGGGGGACGGTCCCTCCGGACATTACCCTACCACCTGCAGCTAGCACCCTCAGTTCGTAACAAAGCAGTACAAACCTTAAAAAAAACAAGGGTGGGTGCTGTGTCAGTCTATGGACGTCAAAACGGATTTTACGGTGAGTACAAACATCCTATTTTCTCTTATCGTCCATGGACTGACACAGCTGGATACTGTAAACGTGTGGGACGTCCCAAAAGCAGTATCAGAAGGGTGGGAGCAGCAGTAAAGGAACAACCAAATCTTCACTCCAAACAAGCAGAGCTCCTCAACGGAGGAGTTGCAACATTAACCACTTGCTTACTGGGCACATAAACCCCCTTCCTGCCCAGGCGAAATTTTAGCTTTCGGCACTGTCACGCCTTGAATGACAATTGCGGTCGTGCGACGTGGCTCCCAAACAAAATTGACGTCCTTTTTTTCCCACAAATAGAGCTTTCTTTTTGTGGTATTTGATCCTCTGCGGTTTTTATTTTTTGCGCTATAAACCAAAAATCGACAATTTAAAAAAAAAAAAACCCACACAATATTTTTTGATTTTTGCTATAATAATAATCCCAATTTTTTTTAAACAATTTTTTTCTCAGGTTTAGGCCGATACGTATTCTACATATTTTTGGTTAAAAAAAATCCCAATAAGCATATAGTGATTGGTTTGCGCAAAAGTTATAGCGCCTACAAAATAGGGGATAGAATTCAGATTTTTTTTTTATTTTTTACTAGTAATGGCGGCGATCTGCGATTTTTGTCAGGACTGCGATATTGCGTCGGATATATCGAACACTTGACACATTTTTGGGACCATTCGCATTTATACAGCGATCAGTGCTATAAAAACTGCACTGATTACTGTATAAATGTGACTGGCAGGGAAGGGGTTAACACTAGGGGGCGAGGAAGGGGTTAAACGTGTGCCCTATGAGTGATTGCTACTGTTGACTGATAGATGAAGCAGATGCTTTTGCCCAGTCACTGAGCTACAGAAAACGCCAAAGACGCAGCCACTAGCGGGCGTAACACTAACCTCAGCCTGGCGAACAGTCCAAGCCAGCGCTTCTGATCACCACTGAAAGCAGGTGGAAAGTGGTACCCCTGAAACCAGGGATACTTATCCATTGGTAGCTGCTGGATGGAGCATTGTCATAAGTGCTGATTGTACAAACACATAGTTTATACTATGTATTGCGTCAAACGTGCAAATAGAGTGTGGGAGGAAACCCACCCAGCCACAAAGAGCATAATACTAAACTACATACGCCATATGTGGTTGTATGTGTGGATAAACCTATTAAACCAGTTCATACTGTGCCAGCGACGAAGGCGCGCACATCGGGGCTTGGACGTAAACCAGCCACGCAGATTGCGTACACAACCGTGTAGGTATGTTAGCCTGCGAATAAACAAATTGCACATACTGTGGAGCGCGGGGGAGAAACCGGAGCACCCAGATGAAACCCACGCAGACTGCATACGCATACCGTGTAGGTATTATAGTATGTGTGCTAAACATTTTGCACAAGCCTATGTGTGCATAGCACCGAAGGCGCGCACACAGTTGGCGCGCGGGAGGAACCAAAGTACCCCACGCATAACCAGAGAATGCAATACCTACAACTACTGTGAAGGTATTTAGTGTTGTGTATCAACATAATGTGTATGTTTACACCGTGTATTGCACCAAAGGCACGCATGTCATGTAGCGTGGGCGGAAACCCACGCAGACTGCACAGACATACCGGGTAGGTATGTTAGTAAGTGGATAACAAATCGCACAAATTTAGGCTGTGCATAGCGCCGAAGCGCCCATACCAATGGAGTGTGGGAGGGAACCGGAGTACCTGGAGGAAACCCACACAGACTGCATACACATACCGTGTAGGTATTAAACATGTTCAATGTTTATCACGCATGCTAAAACTGTGCAGAAGGCCAAAGGCGCACATACCGTCAGCGCGTGGGCGGAAACCAGAACACCCGGAAGAAACCCACGCAGACAGAACAGATACCGTGTAGGAATGATAGCATGTGAATAAACATATTGCACATGTTAATGCTGTGCATTTCTTTTCTTTACAATCTCCTTGGATGCAACTACAGTTAGCTTTTTGGATATTCAAATATCCAAGGATTCAGATGGAAAGATCTATAGCAGACTCTACAGAAAGGAGACTGCGGGCAACACTATGTTGCATGCTGCAAGCTTTCATATGGTGGCACTTAAAAAGTCCATACCCTATAGTCAGTTCCTGAAAGAACTTTTTTGAGATCCTCTTCAGACCCGTCCCAGACAATAAAGATGTCATCAATGCAACGTTGCCACATTAAAATGTGGCAAGCATACACTGAAGCATCTTCTCCTAGGAGGAAATCCTTCTCCCATTCCCCCCAGGTACAGGTTGGCATATGAGGGTGCACAGCACGTCCCCATAGCCACCCCCTGTTTGAGTGATTTCTGCAAAAATCTTGAGTCACCGATCTAGGCATTGTATTCATAATTGTTCATAAATGCAGATTTTTATGGCGATGGATATAGTCAAACATATTTTTTGTATCTATATAAAAACGATTTTGTAATGTTTGTGAATAAATATATTTTTTTACATATATAATTCCTTTTTTTTTCCTTTTTTGTTGCCTTAAAAATCCCCAAACAGGGTTTTTTCACCATATTTACCTGGGATGATGGCAACCATATGTGGGAATGCATGAGTTAACCTAATTTCAAACATTTTCAGGGTGGACAATACACCCACTAACCTCGCCCAACTCATGCGCCCCTACATAAACCTCATTTTTGTGTGCTATAATTTTTTCCAAAATACCTACTTTCAGGGATTATCTCGTGAAAGTGGGAGTTTTGAAGTCTAAATTTTGATAGCTAATTGTCTATAACAGACAAAGCAAGTCAACTATACTAAGCTTTGTTTTTGTGTGTTCTCATCTTTCTCTGATCTTTTGCTTTTTGGCATGTCCAATATGGGGGATTTGCGAGGGGATGGGTGGGAGGAACTTATGGCAGGCATTCAGAGAAGTTACCAAGGGACTGAACAACCCATGTCGGATTTATCATCTTTTTTTTAATCTTAGGAAAATATTGGAAAAGAAATCAGCATTATATTGGCACATCAATTCCTTTCACTCATGAATGCCAACACACAAAATCTTTTCTTTACAATCTCCTTGGATGCAACTACAGTTAGCTTTTTGGATATTCAAATGGAAAGATCTATAGCAGACTCTACAGAAAGGAGACTGCGGGCAACACTATGTTGCATGCTGCAAGCTTTCATATGGTGGCACTTAACAAGTCCATACCCTATAGTCAGTTCCTTCGCATTCGAAGGAACTGTAGTCTGGAATCCGACTTTCAAACTGAATCTAACGAATTAAGCAACCGTTTATTGACTAGAGGCTATAGTAGAACAATGTTAAAGAAGGCTTTCAACAGAGTGAGGGAAACCAATAGGCATGATTTGGTCTTCAGAACAGCCAAAATAAAGAAAAATAAGAAGATAACATCTCGAGAATAATTATAAATTTCTCTAAGGAACATTCAAAGATCAGACAGATCTTCACAAAATATTGGCCTATCCTAACGGAGGATCCAATCCTTAAAAATCTGGTACCACCTAAACCCCAGATTACCTTTAAAAAAGCAGGGTCCATTGGGGGGGGATGTTAGTCCAGAGCGAGTACAGGGGCGAGTCGAGGAAGGACCCCTGTAAAACTCTAGGGACTTATCCCTGTGGGGCCTGTTCACAATGTGGTGTCATCGGTGGAGGCCCAACACTGGCTCTTCCCAATGGGGAGAATTTTGCTCTCAAACATTTTGCTAACTGCAAAACCCAAGGGTTGGTCTATTTCATGTCATGCCAGTGTGGGGCCTTCTATATAGGGAAGACACGTCAAGAACTAGGCAAAAAGGGTTGAAAAACACATGCATAGTATGAGGATTGGCAACCTCTATTTACCCCTTGGTAGGCATGTGGCTAAAAAACAAATACAGGATGCCAAAGATACTCTTTTCTGTGGTGGAGAGGATTCACATCCCACGCAGAGGTGGGGATTGGAACAAGGTCCTACTCCAGCGCGAAATGTGCTGGATTAGGTACCTGAGGGCAACAACGCCACCGGGACTCAATGAAGTGGAGAGTTTCCGTCCCTTCTTGGAGGGTTTCAGTTCTGGCAAGACGGACTGAGACCCAATTGGTGGCCGAGGCTCTCTGTCTTCCGAGGTTGGACTCCTTGCCCCCCCCCTCCTTCACGGGAGATGTCTCTGCCTCCCCCCTTTTCTCACATCAATATCTTCAGACCTAATCCTTCCATCTTTGGTTCTGATTTTAATTCCCTCTTGTTTTTTTCTTAAAAACAAGGGAACCCCTCTTTTTTCATATGTGGATTGTAGAAGTGTGGGTTGTTGGGAACACGCAGGAATGCACAACATGAGGATTTGATTATTATTTTTGTAATGTGATTTTTTATATGGTTATGTGTGTTTTTCAATTATATATGACAATTGATTAATGTATATGTAATACATATGTTCCTTGTAACCCATAGATTTTTTATTTATTTTTATGTTCTATGGGGAATTAGCGTCCAATCCGGTGTTTCTCCTCCTCTTCAGCTGTCCCATCCTTTGATTTTTGTTCACATCCGGTGCCGGGGGGGGGGGGGGGGGCTGTTCACCAAGGTGGAATTTTTGGCCCTTCACCCCTTTAGGCACCGGTGGTTTTTTGTCCCTGGTTCAGAGCGCCCCAAAGATATTCGGGGACTACTCTGAATCATTATCCCGGCTTTCTTTCCATTCTGACCCACTGCGATTGCTTCTCCATATCACCATTGGCTCTGTGCAGTTTTTTCTGCCTGTTTGAGTTTTCCCATCCTTTCCCTTATCCAAGATGGCTGCGTCCACATTTCCTGTGATGCGGAACGTTCACAGGTAAGCGTGAACACATCCATCCTATGAGTCATGTGATCGGTGGGAACCAATCACAACTCACAGGGGGGTATAAAAGGACACCAGGGAGTCTATTGGCGTCATTCCATTGCCTCTGCCACAGGCGGAGGATCTAATATACCAAGCTCCCATACAAAGGAACCTTGCAAGAACTTATGGATCCCGATTTGTCTTTGGGTTGTTAGCGATTACTGGTAAGCATATAGGACTTTCCGTTTATTCTGAATGGATTCGTTTTCCTTTTTTAATGGGAATATACAATTTTTCCCATTTATACTTACCTGATCTCTATTTTATTCTTTAGACAATTCTGGTTTCTCCCTTCTTTCCCACAATACGCCATCCATTTGGATTGCACCTTGTTGCTAAATCCTGACTCCTTTTGTGAACATACAATGGTGGGTGCAGCATTGGGAGGGGTAGATGGAGGAAGATGCACCCCTGGTACATAAATTGGAACATATGTATTTTAAATGAATATGATTCAGTAAGTTCTTTTTTTTTTCTTCCCTTTTTTCTTGATACCTCTTGGAGGTGGGATTGAGAATATTGTGATTGATAGAACTCTATAAATGTGTCTTTAGATAAATGAATGCAACATCCCTGAGGAAGAACATCTTTTTACTATGATTTGAAACGCGTCAGTTGAAGCCTGTTTCTGAGTGATTTCTGCAAAAATCTTGAGTCACCGATCTAGGCATTGTATTCATAATTGTTCATAAATGCAGATTTTTATGGAGATGGATAGTCAAACATATTTTTGTATCTATATAAAAACGATTTTGTAATGTTTGTGAATAAATATATTTTTTTTACATTTTCTTTTTGTTGCCTTAAAAATCCCCAGAGGTTTTTTTCACCATATTTACCTGGGATGATGGCAACCATATGTGGGAATGCATGAGTTAACCCAATTTCAGCCTTATTATAGGCTTACCTGTAGGTAAAAGTGGTAGTACAGAGTTTACTACCACTTTAATGTTTAAAGCGGAGTTACACCCATATAAGCGGACACTTACCTGTCCCACGGTCCAGCGATGCGGGCAAACAAAGCCCCGCTCCTCTCCCCCTCCTCTAAGGCGCCATCGCTACTGTGGGCGACCGGCTGTGGCTTCACAAACGGGGCACCCACTGCACATGCGCGAGCCACCCTGCGATTGGCTGGACAATCTTCTGGGACCTGTGATGTCCCAGAAGATTGCAGGGAGGGGGGTTGAGGTGAACTTCCTTCGGCTCCCAGGGAGGAAGTGGGAGCTGGATGCCTCTAAAAAGAGGGTATCCGTTCCGCCCCAAAAAATGACACGTCAAACGTGGAATGTCAGGGGGTCACGTTCACTTAAAGCTGAAGTTCCATTTTTGGGTGGAACTCTGCTTTAAATGGTTAAAAAGATCTTCTACACACCAGAGTACAATCAGCCGATGCCGATTAATTAAAAAAATGCCAAAACTCAGCCGATATATAGGTTGACCTCTATTCACAACAATCAGTTGTGTTTCAGATGCAAAGTTCACCTTTGGAATCTACCCACCAGCTGCAGCCTTCAATGGTGATGCCCCACATGGTGGATTGATTCATTACGTACGCCGTCTGTTGTGCACCAGCTAGCAGTGTACTTTTAAATGAGATGTTTATTTTAATAAAAAACATAGCTTTTTATATGGAAAGCACTATGATGGTCTTTACGCTTTATCCGATTTTCCATCAGTGGAATTGGTGAATGTTACATTTGGTGAGAACTAGGTTGATTTTTGACTTTTTAATTATGTGTAGAAGATCAGTTTAACCATTTAAAACACGAAATCTTGTCTAATGTGTTGCTTTACAAGTAAAAATCCAGTATTTTCTGCAAGAAAAGCACTTAGAACCCCCAATTATTATATATTTTTTTAGCACAGACCCTAGAGAATAAAATGGCAGTTGTTGCAATATTTTATGTCACACGATATTTATGCAGCGGTCTTTCAAACACAATTTTGGGGGGGAAAAAAAACAAAAACACTTTAACCACTTCATTACCATGTACTTACGCACCTTCCTGCCCATGCCAATTTTCAGCGCTGGTGCAATTTGAAATGACAACTGCGCGGTCATGCTACATTGTACCCAAACAAATTTTTTTATAATTTTGTTCCAACAAATAGAGCTTTCTTTTGGTGGCATTTGATCACCTCCGCGATTTTTATTTTTTGCGCAACAATTGTTTTTGTAAATAAGTACGTTTTCTTCAATGACAGGCACTGATGGGGCGGCACTGATGATTGTCACTGATAAAGGGCACTCAAAGGGCACCACTTTTTTGGCCATGTTGCCTGTCAGTGCCCATTTGTGGGCACCGATTGGCATCTATTGCGCTTATTTTTTTAATATGTGGATGGCCATGGGGTACATACCTGGCCATCCACATGTTGCCCTGCTTCCCTGGTGGTCCTAGCGGCTTCCCTGGTGGTCCAGTGTGGGCATCCGCAGGGGGGGGGGCTGCGCTAATAATCAGCGTGAACCCCCCGTCTGGAGAGCCGCCGATCGGCTCTCCTCTACCTCGCGTCTGTCAGACCCGAGTGAGGAAAAGCCAATCAACGGCTCTTCCTGTTTACATTGTGATCATGATCACCTGTGATTACCACGTGACCAGCCGTGTCCACGTGGTAAGGAGCCTCCGTCGGAGGCTATTTACTGAGATCGGTGTAGCAGAGTTTCAGACTGTAGCAGCGGCAGCTGTTATTCTGCTGGACGTCATGACGCCCAGTCAGGATAACGCAACCACCGCCCAGCCGTCATTTTGCTATAGGCCGGGCGGAAAGTGGTTAACGAATAAAAAAATAACAAAACTAAACAGTAAAGTTAGCCCATTTTTTTCATACAAAAGATTTAAGTTACCGGTTTGTGTGTACTTAAGACATAGTTTTTTTTAATCTAAATTATACATACAAGTGCACTGATTTGAGGCTTGTTGTAAATTTTCTGTATCACTTATTACTTAAAGTGGTTGTTAACCCACCTTCGGTCATTTACATACTTCGACCTGTATCCTAATACAGTGCCCCCGTCTCCGATTCATATAATAATTAAAAAAAAAAAAAAACCTTCACCGCGGCTCCCGGCGCTCATGTAACCAGTTTCTCCTCTCTGCCTGTCTTGCAGAAGCAGCGGGAGGGGCAGAGGTTTCTCCGCTGACGTCAGTGGGACGCGAGGAGGAGAGGGGAGACACAGCCAGTCACGTGATCGGCGTGAGGTATGGCGAAGGAGGTATTTTAATGAAACAGACAGGCACTCTTAGGATACAGAACTGAGTATGTAAAAAAAAATATGTTATTCCTTCAGTCGGAGGGGGGTGGGGCAGCACTGTCACTATGTGACACGCTGAGAGGGGAGAGCACAGAGACAGCCACAGGAGAGCAGGCTGCTAATGGTGGTGGTAAATGTCACATGGTGTTTACAGCATAAGCCCAGGTTCACACTGGGCTGCGGGAATGAGGCTGTGCGAGTTCAGCTGAACTGAACGATTTCTCTCCGACATGTCAGTTCCGATTTTGACTGATTACAGAGACATATGTGCAGGTTTCTGCACAGATGTCAATGTAAATTGCAGGCCGAAATCGCAAAAAGTAGTACAGAAACTTTATTAAATTGGTGCAGCGCCGCAGATGCGACATCGCACCGATTAGGACGGTGCCATTGCCGGCGATTTGACGTGTCAAATCGCATGTCTAAATGCACCAGTGTGAACCAGGGCTAAGGGATCAAGCACTTTCAAGTGGATTATAGGTGGAGCACAACATGTGGACTTTTCTTACCACAATTCTTTTGTATTTATTGATTTGACATTGGAATTACATGATGACTATTCTGTTTGATGAATTGTGGATTATTTATATAAACATATGAACAGTGAAACACTGAACAGTTTGTCACTGTGTGGCGCTGGATCATTTTGGGTTTTGGCAAGTCTACCTTTGGAATATGTTCCACCTGTTTTTGGAGTGGAACACGTTCCTGCATCCTCTGCCCTCTGATCCCCCCCCTCCCTGTGAAAGTGGGAAGGGGGAACCAGACTCCACACTGGCTGTCAATTTGAAAACTGCGTCCTGTGAGTGAATGACTACAAATTCCGTCAACCATTCTAGGTAAAAGCTTGTAGTGCTTATGCTTTAAAAGTACTGCGATTTTGGTAGGCATTTGGTGCACATTAGGGCCCTTTCACACCGATTCGTTTTTCAGTTAAAGTGGAAGATTATGCATTTTTACCACAACTGACAGGTATGAAGAGTTCCATAGGATTTAAAGAGATGCATTTTCCATTCATTTTTACTTTAACTGTGGGAAGCCCTTTTATCTGGCTTCCCACGGTACACAGAACATGGAAATGCAATTATTTTAGTAAAAATAAATGGATAAATTCCTTTTCTCATCAGCAGTATAAAGCAATCTTATCACTTCTATCAGCGTCTGGCCAAGCACTGGTTAAAGATAAGCGGAGCTTCCCCTTTTTGGTGGAGCTTCACATTAATGTATGTCCCTTGCTAAAGAACATTATTTTTTCTCAAGTTATGGGTAAAGTTCTGCTTTAAGAATATTCTCATTAAAAAACATTAATTCAAAACACTTTAGGTTTTGGTTTTGAATAGACCAGCAGAAGAATAAACACTTCTATACAGTTATTTTTGCTGTTCTTAAAAAGCGGAACTTAAGTCCTGCTAGATCACTTCAGGTTGCAGGTATAGCCATGTAAAACATTAAAAATAAGTGTCTATAGTGTTTAAAATGAAGAGCAACTGAGCATGGGCAGGGTGAGTGTTACTGAATTTTAGGCACTTCTGAGTTTGTACAGGCCAATTTGCTGACAGCTTTAAAGCAGAATTAAATACTCCTAACCTTTACAGCCAAGGAAGCGGCTTCTGTTTTATCTGCAATGATGCTGCACATGTGATCAGTTATGACACCAGCCATTTGATAGTTTGACAGTTTGGGTGAGGATACAAAAAGGGAGTTAGCATCTCCAGCATTCCAAAAATTTAACTTTTTTTGAAAGGGAAAAAAAAAAAAAAAAGGTAAATCAATGGGTTAGTTCTGCTTGAGGATTTACTGCTGGGGCTTTGAGCTTCAGCAAAATGGCAGCCTCTTTCTACCCCTGTCACAGAAGGAGCAGTTGTCACCAGGACAGGAAAAGGTATACAGAAATGTTTAGGCTTGAGTTGTGCTTTAAAATGAAAATGGGTTCAGACCAGTGGCAGCTGGTGCTCAAAATTTTTGGGGGGGTGCAAACAAACTGAAAAATTCTGAAAAAAAAACCCCCAAATACAGCCACTGTGACCCCCTGCCCGGCACTTATCTTGTCTCGGGAAGCGATTGACAGGCAGCAGGCGGTGTCCTCCATTTCTTCCGACATCTTCTCCCGCCCGTTCCTACTCTCGTCCTCTGCTGTGATTTGTAAGCCTTCTAAAATACACCCCCACCGCTGTAATTCAGGTGCCATAAAAAGGGGCCGGACACCTGAAAAGGGGGTGTCAGCAGCGACCATAGATAGATTTCATGCAATGCATGAATCTATTTATGGTGATTAGAGCAGTGCAGGAGAGGGGGGGCACCGCCACTGGTTCAGACCACGCATGCTTGTAAGCAAAAGCATCAATATGAGTTACACAAGTGCACGTTTTTACATAGAATGGGGTTAAAAACCCATTGCATTTGTAATCAAATGAAAGTGATCAAACAATAGCTAAATGATCTCTCCCTACCAGCACTCTTGGATCATCAAGAATGGCAATTTTATAAAAACATGAATAGCAGCTGCCATAAACAAAATAAAACATATGCTACAGGAAAACTATAACATTAGCAGCGCTTAAATCCAAAACAAACTAAATCGATTAAATTGGAAACGATTGAAATGTTCATCAAGGGGCAATCGAATTGCAGAGAGGGAAGGGAGGTGACCATCCCTGCAATCTGGGACTAGCACAGCTACAAGATGGACTGAGAGCAGCTGAGGGACTGGGGACTCTGATACATCTAGACTGACAGAGGCCATCCCAGATGCAAAGATACAGATTGTGACAGGCGCAAGTTATGATTTTTTTTTTTTCTGGTGAATGCGAGACCATAAGGGTGATTACTCATGCGGTGTGGTGACGGGATCCTAATTTGAAAAGCATTCCCTTCATGAACGTTTCAATCGATTTTGGACAAATTAACATTGTTTATTTTGGATTACTTTAAGCGCTGCTAATGTTATGGTTTGACCGTAGCATGTTTTAAATCCCATTCTATTACATAAAAAAAAAAAAAACACACCCACACACACCACGTATGTGAACGCATGAAGAATGTAAAAGGCCCTCTCAACGTACCAGAACGGAAAAATTATTTTCAATGTCAATACAAAAGGCAGAAAGGTTATATGCTACTGATGTGGTATACTGAGCACATGGGCAACATTTTTATTCCCTCAGAAGTAAGCATTTTAGAGAGATGCAGGGTAGCCTGTCAAACACCATGAACAAGACTGGACTGTAGAAAGCTTTGGCACTGTGAATATTTTACCTCAAGCCTGGATATGGGCTGAGGCCCAAAGGATTCCTCTTCAGCAGATGCTTCATATTGTGCTTGCATGGCCATTTTTCTTCAATGAAACTGGATGGAAAATGTAAAAAAAAAAAAAAAAAACCTAGTGTCAGTAAAATCTATAGAAATGTCACATTAGCAATCATGTAAGGTTTGCTGCTGCTTTTAAAATGTAAACAGTCCCATGGATTTCCAAATACTGTATTAAAGCTGATAAGCTCCGTTTTGTGTGTAATCTTTGGGTGTAACAAGATGTCTGCTTGTCCCCTTCTCTCATTACTGTGTGGGGTGGAGCAAGAGGGCGGCGAAACGTCAGAGTGGCCACCGCTCCGGAGCGCTCCGCGGATCGCGTGGTGATCCGATCAGGGTGTTCCGTTCGGATCACCACCGATCCGTTGCACCCCTAGCGGTAAGTGGTCAACAAAACAAAAAAAAAAAAAAAAAAAAAAAAAAAAAAAAAAAAAGGTATTCGCACTATACGTTGGGTATTGCCGTGACCATTATAGCCAGAGCAATAATTTTAGTGCTAGACCTCTTTTAAACTATGGAGATTTTTAAGTACCTTAGTTTGTCACCATTCCAAAATTTTAAAGCATGACATGTTAGGCATCCATTTACTTGGCGTATCATCTTTTATATTTCTTCCAAAATAAGTAAAAAT
The DNA here is from genome assembly GCA_029206835.1 of Rana muscosa. NCBI lineage: Eukaryota > Metazoa > Chordata > Amphibia > Anura > Ranidae > Rana > Rana muscosa. The sequence continues at coordinate 98,385,740 of CM055126.1, forward strand.
TGTGTTCGAAAAACCGCTGAGCAAATGACAAAAAAATAAATTGCAAAGACCACCATTTTATTCTCTGGGGCCTCTGAGAAGGAAAAAAAAAAATAATAAATCTCACTCACTCACACACAGTAGATTTTGTAAGTTTGCCCACTTATGATAAAAATTATAGACCCTTAATTTATAAGTAAGTGTATTTTAAATAGAGACAGAATATCAACCAAAAAAATAACCCCACATATGATACAAAGGTTATAAATTGAGTTGCAGTTCAGTGAGTAAAATAAGTATTTGATCCAAGAAAAACATGACTTCGTACTTGGTGGAGAAACCCTTGTTGGCAAGCACAGAGGTAAGACTTTTATTGTAGTTGGTTTGCACACACCTCAGGAGGGATTTTGGGCCACTCTACTGATCTTCTCCAAATCTAGGGCCGAAACAACTAATCGATTAATCGACAACTAATCGATTATGAAATTATTCTATTACTATTTTCATAATCGATTAATCGGCCAGTAACATAATGGGTTAAAAAAATAAATGAGCCCTTTATAGTACAAAAAGAGCAAATCGCTACCCAAAATACTTTCACTGTCCCACAGTAAAAAATTAGCCCCTTACAGCAATTATTTGCTCTTTGTACTAATTTTAGTTTTTTTAACCCCATTATGTTACTAAACATCTCAGGCCTGGGTCACACCTCTGTTTTTTTGGTGCTTTATGCAGAAACACACTACAGTTCATTTACATGGTAATGTGTGTTTGCGGCAATTTGTGTTTTTTTTAATCTGCCCAACAACAAATTGGGCAAAAATAAATACGTTTAAAAATGCAAATCACAGCAAAATTACTTTGTTTTTTTTACAGTTATTAACCACTTAAGCCCCGGACCATTTCGGACCATTAGGACCAAGCCTGTTTTTGGGATTCGGCACTGCGCTGCTTTAACTGTAAATTGCGCGGACATGCAATGTTGTACCCAAATGAAATTTGCGTCCTTTTCTTCCCACAAATAGAGCTTTCTTTTAATGGTATTTGATTGCCTCTGCGATTTTTATTTTTTGCGATATAAATGGAAAAAGAACGAAAATTTTGAAAAAAAAAAGATATTTTCTACTTTTTGTTATAAGAAAAATCGAATAAACTCAATTTTAGTCATACATTTAGGCCAAAATGTATTCAGCCACATGTCTTTAGTAAAAAAAATGTCAATAAGCGGATATTTATTGGTTTGCGCAAAAGTTATAGCGTTTACAAACTAGGGTACATTTTCTGAAATTTACACAGCTTTAAATTTATGACTGCCTATCTCATTTCTTGAGGTGCTAAAATGGCAGGGCAGTACAAACTCCCCCCAAATGACCCCCTTTTGGAAAGTAGACACCCCAAGGAAATTGCTGAGAGGCATGTTGAGCCCATTGAATATTATTTTTTTTTGTCCCAAGTGATTGAATAATGACAAAAAAAAAAAAAAAAAATTACAAAAAGTTGTCACTAAATGATATATTGCTCACACATGCCATGGTTATATGTGGAATTGCACCCCAAAATACATTCTGCTGCTTCTCCTGAGTACAGGGATACCACATGTGTGGGACTTTTTAGGAGCCTAGCCACGTACGGGACCCCGGAAACCAAGCACCACCTTCAGGATTTCTAAGGGCGCAAATTTTTGATTTCACTCCTCACTACCTATCACAGTTTCGAAGGCCATAAAATGCCAAAATAGCACAAAACCCCCACAAATGACCCCATTTTGGAAAGTAGACACCCCAAGCTATTTACTGAGAGGCATGTTCAGTCCATGGAATATTTTATATTTTGCCACAAGTTGCGGGAATATGACAAACTTTTTTTTTTTTGCACAAAGTTGTCACTAAATGATTTATTGCTCACACATGCCATGGTTATATGTGGAATTGCACCCCAAAATACATTCTGCTGCTTCTCCTGAGTACGGGGATACCACGTGTGGGACTTTTTGGGAGCCTAGCCGCGTACGGGACCCCAAAAACCAAGCACCGCCTTCAAGGTTTCTAAGGGCATAAATTTTTGATTTCACTCCTCACTACCTATCACAGTTTTGAAGGCCATAAAATGCCAAGATGGCACAAAACCCCCCCAAATGACCCCATTTTGGAAAGTAGACACCCCAAGCTATTTGCTGAGAGGCATGTTGACCCCATTGAATATTTTTTTTTGTCCCAAATGATTGAATAATGACAAAAAGAAAAAAAAAAAAAATGTACAAAAAGTTGTCACTAAATGATATATTGCTCACACATGCCATGGTTATATGTGGAATTGCACCCCAAAATACATTCTGCTGCTTTTCCTGAGTACGGGGATACCACATGTGTGGGACTTTTTGGGAGCCTAGCCGCGTACAGGGCCCCAAAAACCAAGCACTGCGAACGCTGCAGTTATGTGTGTTGTGTTTGGTAAGTGACAGTGATCGATCGATACTGCACTTGGGTGGGCTGGGCTGGGCGGAGGGGCTAAACGCAGGCGCTAGCAGGTATCTGGGCTGATCCCGCTAACACTGCGTTTTTGGGAACCCTAAACCGCTGGGGATGCTAGTATAGATCTGATCAGATCTGATCAGATACTATACCACTAAGGGGGGTGTATGCTTTGCGCGTGGGTGTTAGCGTTACTGTCACTAACCTAACACTGCCTGGGGCGACGCAGACCCTCTCTGGCGCTAAAACCTAATTGATCTCACCCGCCGGGCGATCAGGGGGGTTAAACCTTTATTGGGTTATATACGGCGGGTGCCCTGATGCTATAAAAAGCAAACTAATCAACCAGCGTCACCCGTAACCTTTATATGGTGATCACTGGTGAAAGGGTTAACTAGGGGCAATCAGGGGGTTAAAACCTTTATTAGGTTAAATATGGGGGTACCTGACACTATATAAAGACCTGACGGGTAACCTAAATAACTTACTGGCTAACCAGTGACACCAGTGACGCTTATACGGCGATCACTGGTGAAAGGGTTAACTCTAGGGGCAATCAGGGGGTTAAAATAATATATGGGGGTACCTGACACTAATAAAAACCTGCGGCGAACCTAAAAAAAAATAACTGCCTATCTAAAACACCAGCGACACGAATACAGCGATCGGAAAAACAATCGCTTAGTGACGCTGAAGTTAGGGGGTGAAAGGGTTACCTGGGGGGTGATCAAGGGGTTAAACCTTTATTAGGGGGGGGGGTTAGGGGGCTACCCTGGACCTAAAGGGGCCTAATCCTAACTGCCCTGCAACTTTTTACAATCACAGATGACACTAAATGCAGTGATCAGTAAAATAAATGATCACTGCAATCAGTGACACTGTGATTGGGGGCTTTGGGGTGACCTGGGGGGTGATTTGTGTGCCTATGTGTACCTATGTGTCAGTGGACTGTTGGTGCACTAACCTGCTTCTTCTCTGCTCGGCGCCGGGAACGGAAAGACCGCGGCGAGGGAGATGACATCACTTCCTCCAGCCTTGTTTACATCACATGGCGGAGGAAGCATTTTCATTGGCCGGGAGCGATCGCGAGGGGTGGGGCGGAATCGAGCGGCCGCCCCCTCATGCCTGATCGCTCCCGAACACTTAACGGCCGCTCACTGCAGTGAAGGGGGGTCCGGATGGACCCCCAACTGCACAAAGGCGATCACGTAGATCTACGCGATTCTGCCTGTCCGTGCCATTCTGCCGACGTAAATCGGCGGTGGGCGGTCGTTAAGTGGTTAACCGATTAATCGAAACAATAAATCGGCCAACTAATCGATTATGAAAATAATCGTTAGTTGCAGCCCTATCTAAATCCTTAAGGTTTCTTGGCTGTCGCTTGGCAACTCGAAGTTTCAGCTCCATCCATAAATTTTCTATAGGATTAAGGTCTGGAGACTGGCTAGGCCACTCCATGACCTTAATGTGCTACTTCTTGAGCCACTCCTTTGTCTTGGCGGTATGTTTTGGGTCAAAATCATGCTGGAAGACTCATCTTCGGTGTTCTGGCTGAGGGAAGAAAGTTCTCATCCAAGATTTTACAATACATAGCCCCATCCATTGGCCCTCAAAGCACCAAAGTCAGCCTGTACCTTTAGCAGAGAAAAAGCCACAAACGATAAGGTTTCCACCTCTATGCTTGACTGTAGGGATGGTGTTCTTAGGGTCATAGTCAGCATATTTCTTCCTCCAAACACTGCGAGTCGAATTAATGCCAAAGAGCTCAATTTTGGTCTCATCTGACCACAGCACTTTCTCCCAATCCTTCCCTGAATCATTTAATGTTTATTGGCAAACATCAGACGGCCTCCTTGGGGAGGGGGACATTGCGGGCGCTGTTGGATTTCAATTCATGGCAGCATATTGTTTGGTGACTGTGGTTCCAACTTCCTTGCGATCATTCACAAGCTCTTCCTGTATAGTTCTGGGCTGATCCCTCACTTTTCTCATTAACTTTCTCACATCATGAGGTGAAAATTTGCATGGAGCTCCAAACCGAGGGTGATTAATGATTATTTTGCATTTCTTTCATTTGCCAATAATCGCTCCAACAGTTGTCTCCTCAACAAGCTTCTTGCTGATGGTCTTGTAACCCATTACAGCCTTGAGCAGGTCTACAATATTGTCCCCGACATCTTTTGACAGCTCTTTGGACTTGTCCATGATCTTGAAGTTTGAATGGAAGAAAGATTCTGTGGACAGGTGATTTTTATACACAAATTGCCCTCAGGAGCACCTTCTTAACCCCTTGCTTACTGGGCACATAAACCCCCTTCCTGCCCAGGCGAAATTTAAGCTTTCGGCACTGCGTCGCTTTGAATGACAATTGCGCGGTCGTATGGCGTGGCTCGCAAACAAAATTGACGTCCTTTTTTCCCCACAAATAGAGATTTCTTTTGGTGGTATTTGATCACCTCTGCGGTTTTTATTTTTTGCGCTATAAACCAAAAAAGCAACAATTTAAAAAATATATATATTTTTGCTATAATAAATATCCCAACTTAAAAAAATTAAATTTCCTCAGTTTAGGCCGATACGTATTCTTCTACATATTTTTGGGTAAAAAAAATCCCGAAAAGCGTATGATTGGTTTGAGCAAAAGTTATAGCGTCTACAAAATAGGATAGAATTCTGACTTTTTATTTTTTTTACTAGTAATGGCGGCGATCTGCGATTTTTGTCAGGACTGCGATATTGCGGCGGACACTTGACACATTTTTGGGACCATTCACATTTATACAGTGATTAGTGCTATAAAACTGCACTGATTACTGTATAAATGTGACTGGCAAGGAAGGGGTTAACACTAGGGGCCGAGGAAGGGGTTAATATGTTCCCTAATGTGTGATTGCTACTGTGGGGGAGGAGACTGATCTGTGTCCCTATGTACAAGGGACACAGCATCGGTCTCCTCTCTCCCTGACAGGACATGGATCTGTGCGTTTACACAGATCCATGTCCTTGTCTGTGTACCGGCCGATCGCGGGTACCTGGCGGACATCGCGGCCGCCAGGCACGCGCATCGGCATCTCAGTGATGCGCCGGGAACGTGCTCGCGCGCCCCCCAGTGGCTGGAGGAGCGGAGGCCGTATAATGACAGCCTCCCGGCATTATAGAACCACTTTGCGGCCGTCAGTCGTATGACGGGCGCAAAGTGGTTAAATTGACAGAACTAATCTGTGTACCACATGAGCACATACTGTAGCCAGTCTGTGGGAGCCAGAATTATATTTGGTTGGTAGGGGATCAAATATTTAATTTTACTCACTGAACTGCAACTTAATTTATAAAACATTTGTATCTTGTTTTTTTTGTGTTGATATTTTGTCTCTATCATTTAAACGACACCCATGATAAAAATTAGACCCTTCATTTCTTTGTAAGTGGGCAAATTTACCAAATCTGCAGGGGTTTTAAGTAACTTTCTTGCAAATATATATATATAATTTTTTTTCTACATGTAAACAAAGTGTCACAACAGGCCTGCTCTTCAAGTGGTTAAAGCAATAATTTGCTGTGGATTGCTTTTCAGACATGTGAAGCTAAGCAGCAGCTTTCAGTTGTTCAGTGGGTGATCCTGTTGCCTCTTGAATGCCTGCTAAACTTTTTTTTCCCCAAACAGCAATTTTCATAGGAACAAATGGACCATGAGGCAAGTGCTTGGATTGTAGCCCATGCACATTGATTTTAACCACTTAACGACCGCTCACTGTAATAATACGTCGGCAGAATGGCACCGACAGGCAAAGTCACGTACATATACGCGATTGCCTTTGTATAGTTGGGGGGGATCCCATCGGACCCCCCCTTCTATACAGTGAGCGGTCGTTAATTGTTCGGGAGCGATCCGGGATGAGGGGACGGCCGTTCGATTCCGGCCACCCCCGGCGAATGAGAAAGCTTCCTCTGCTGTGTAATGTTTACACAGGCAGAGGAAGTGATGTCATCTCTCATGCGGCGCACATATACCGAGCGCCGTACAAGAGAAGACACACAGGTTAGTGCACAAACAGCACACTGACACCAGGACACATAGGAACATAAATGGCCCCCCAGATCACCCCCCAGTCACAGTGTCACTGATTGCAGTGATCAGTAAATAAATGGTCACTGCAATCAGTGACATTTGTGACTGTAAAAGTGTCACTACAGTTTAGTTTTAGGTCCAGTGTAGCCCCCTAACCCCCCCCCAATAAAGGTTTAACCCCCTGATCGCCCCCCAGATATCCCTTTCACCCATCACCACTGTCGCTAAGCGATCGTTTTTCTGATCACTGTTTTATTGTCAGTGATGCCGATCGGTAGCCAGTTATTTTTTTTAGGTTCGCCGCAGGTTTTTATAGCGTCAGGTACCCCCATATATTATCTAATAAAAGGTTTTAACCCCCTAATTGCCCCTAGTTAACCCTGCGTCACACCCCAGGCAGCATCAGGTTAGTGCCAACACCCACGCGTGAAGCATACACCCCCCCCTTAGTGGTATAGTATCTGAACAGATCAATATCTGATCAGATCTATACTAGCGTCCCCAGCAGTTTAGGGTTCCCAAAAACGCAGTGTTAGCAGGATCAGCCCAGATACCTGCTAGCACCTGCGTTTTGCCCCTCCGTCCAGCCCAGGCCACCCAAGTGCAGTATCGATCGATCACTGTCACTTACAAAACACAACACACATAACTGCAGCGTTCGCAGAGACAGGCCTGATCCCTGCGACTCCAGTGCTGTAAGAGGTGATTTTACCACCACAGTTAAAAAAAAGAGCATATATGCCGAAGCATGGGGGCAGCGGAGCGATTTTGCTCCTAATGCCGCATTACATACAGTCGAAATTCCGACAGAGGCTTGCCCGTGGAAAAGTCTGACCATGTGTACACGGCATAACTTTTGCGGGAAGATGCCCCCATGCTTCGGCATATATAAATGTTGCATGTATGCCCATCATTAGAAGTGGGTGGATGAAGGGCGGTATTCTAATGGTGGGCATACCCACCGATCAATCTTTTTTTTCGTTCAGCCAACAGGCTGCATGAAAAAAAAAAAAAAAAAAAAAAACACGACAATACATGTCCAACAAGGACCAGCAACGTACTGGTATGTTGCTGGACTTTGAATGGTTATACCAGATTGATGCCTGCGGGTTTAGGTATCATCCTTTTCAGCCAGCAGCCAGCTTTCATGTAAAAGCAATCCTAGTGGCTAATTAGCCTCTGGACTGCTTTTACAAGCAGTGGGAGGGAATGCCCCCCCCCCCCCCGGATATAAAAAGCGCCATTGGGAAAGCATTTTATTACACCGATCTTGGTGTGGTCAGATGCTTTGAGGGCAGAGGAAAGATCTAGGGTCTAATAGACACCAGTTTTTTCAAAAAAAGAGTACCTGTCACTACCTATTGCTATCATAGGGGATATTTACATTCCCTGAGATAACAAAAATGAAAAAAAAAAAATGGAAGGAACAGTTTAAAAATAAAATAGCAAAATAAAAAAAAAATAAAAAAAAAAAAAATGCACCCGTCCTGCCCTTCTCTTGTGCAATTGCGAACGCAAGCGTGGGTCTGGCGTCATATGTAAACAGCAATTGCACCATGCATGTGAGGTATCACCGCGAAGGTCAGATCGAGGGCAGTCATTTTAGCAGTAGACCTCTGTAAATCTAACGTGGTAACCTGTAAAGGCTTTTAAAAATGTATGTAGTTTGTCGCCAATGCGCGTTTGTGCGAAATTTTAAAACATGTCGTGTTTGGTATCTATGTACTCGGCCTAAGATCATCTTTTTTATTTCCTCAAACATTTAGGCAATATAGTGTGTTTTAGTGCATTAAAATAAAAAATAGTGTATTTTTCCCCCAAAAAATGCATTTGAAAAATCGCTGCGCAAATACTGTGTGGAAAAAAAATGCAACACCCACCATTTTCATCTGTAGGGCCTTTGCTTTAAAAAATATATATATATATATATATATATATATATATATATATATATATATATATATATATATATATATATATATATATGTTTGTCTACACAAACGAAACCTGGCCCAGCAAACCCTCGTAGAACTACTAGAGACTTGTACACTCATTCAGGAAGAATTGGGCCATCACCTCAGGAAGAAATACACTATCTCAGAAACTTTTTTACGAATTCGGCAACAAAAGTGGCCATCTTCTTGCTCAAGCCTTACGCAAGAAAAGGGCTGCTAATACGATACATCACATACAATCCCCCACGGGTAAGACTCTCACGAATAACAATGACATAGCCAGAGAGTTTGAGAAGTACTACTCGTCCCTATATAATCTAGATAAATCCGAACCCCCTACTACCTTATCGAATGACAGACCCAATGGATATTAACTCGTTCTTAGACCAATTTGCCCCAGGAAAGCTCCCCACTGACACCACCACGATTCTGGAATCCCCGATCTCTATTCAGGAATGGAAAAAAGCTTTAAAACAACTTAAGCCTGGCAAGAGCCCGGGACCTGATGGTCTTTCCGCCGTATATTTCAAGACATTCTCAGACCTTCTTCAACAACCCTTCCTTGACGCCTTCAATACACTCTCTCCCACAAATCCTTTCAAAAGCGAAATGTTAGAAGCACATATCGTTGTTATCCCCAAAGAAGATAAGGACCCCACCCAAACGGGAAATTATAGACCAATCTCATTATTGAATGTAGATGTCAAAATCTTTTCTAAGATTTTGGCAAACAGACTCTTACCGCTTCTCCCTTCCTTAATCTCTCATGACCAGACCGGCTTTATCCCTGGACGTGAAGCCAGGGACAACACTGTTAAAGCAATAAACTTACACCACCTTATGACACAGACAACCCAAAAAGGCCTGTTCTTGTCACTCGATGCGGAGAAGGCGTTCGACAGAGTAGCTTGGGACTATATGACAGAGGTTCTGAGGGCCATAGGATTGGGCCCATATATGTTAGGCCTAATCCTGTCACTATACACGGGACCATCTGCTAAGGTACGGGTCAACAATGCTCTGTCGGACGCCTTTCCCATCGGAAATGGCACAAGACAGGGATGCCCCCTGTCCCCCATCCTCTTTGTACTCACACTTGAACCATTCCTCCGTAAACTGACATACAACCCAGATATCCAAGGTATAAGTTCCTCCAAAAGAGAATATAAATACGCTGCTTTCGCGGACGATATTTTGTTGTTCCTGTCGAACCCACTGATCTCCCTACCAAACCTTCTTTCTGAATTTAAACAATTTCAGTTCCTCTCCCACCTTAAAATTAATTTCTCGAAATCCTTTGCCCTTAATATAACATTACCTCAACACATAGTTAATCAATGTAAGGCTAACTTCCCGTTCCAATGGAAACATGATTCCATCACATACCTAGGGATACAACTCCCTTCCAAACTCTCAAACCTCTACGCTAAAAACCATGTTCCTATCCTACACAGAATATCCTCTGATCTTGAAACTTGGAACAAACCGCTTTTCTCTTGGTTTGGCAGAGCGGCGATCCTCAAAATGAATGCCCTCCCGAGAATACTCTATATATTGCAGGCGATCCCTATACATATACCCCCGGCCTTTTTTAAATCTTATAGAAACATATGCACTAAATTCTTATGGGGGAACCGTAGACCCAGAATCAGCTTTACGCAGCTCACCCGACCTAAAAGACTTGGGGGCATAGGCCTCCCCAACCTTCTCAATTATGACACTGCTACACACCTTACCAGGATAGTGGACTGGAATACTCAATCTCTCCACAAAGATTGGGTTTCCCTAGAAGCATCTTTTTCTGCTCTCCCTTTGGAGTCTCTCCCATGGTTACTCTCACCCCACGTCCCCGCTGAGTTACACGTCCACCCACTTATAGGCCCAACCTTGCAATGCTTCAAAAAGCTTTGCTACCGATCTCCCATATCTTCGATTCCCGGCCCACTGACACCTGTAAAAATGAATCCTGGGTTCCCACCAGGTATGCACGCAAAGTTTCTTACCGATAACTGGACACAGGGCCCAATTAGATCACATCAGTTCTTCCTCCGGGGCAAACTATTGTCTACATTCCAACTCTCCTCCCAACTAAACAAGCCACCCATTCCCCCTTGGACATATATTTTAATTGCTCATTTTCTAAAATCCCTTAACAAGAATATACAATGCTCCAGAGAACTCACCCCTTTCGAAAAGCTATGTATCCAAACGACACCCCAATCTCATCTAGTTTCTACCACACATGAACTCCTCTTCGCCGAGATGAAAGCTAACGAGACCCTAGCCTGTAAGAACAGGGAGTCAGATCTCTCAGTATCTCTTTCAGCGGAACAATGGGAACTAATTTTCCTCAACATACATAAAGGGTCGACGAATGTGTCGACCCAGGAAAACGGCTTTAAGATCCAATCTAGATGGTACCGCACGCCTACCCTTCTGCATAAATATAATCCCACAATCCCAGAGGTTTGCTGGAGATGTCTCCGGGAAAGGGGAACCCTTCTCCATATCTGGTGGTCCTGTCAATCTCTAAAAGACTTCTGGGAAAAGGTATGCCATATAACCTCTCGAGTCACCTCATATCATTTGGACCTTTCCCCTTCTCAATTCCTTCTACACCATTCACCCGTCGCACAATTCCTATCACAAATCCCTAGCAATGCACATGATCAATGCGGCAAAGCAGTGTATCCCTATACACTGGAAATCGACTCACCAACCATCCATAAAAGAATGGTTTAACAGAATAGGCAAAATTGAGGAAATGGAAAATCTTATACATATTGCAAGAGAGACTCCGTCATCATTTAGTAAAAAATGGGCCTGCTGGTTACACTATAAAACGACCCCAGAATATGCAAACTCCCTGAACCCTGACAAAGGATAAATTACTCCCCTGAGAATTGTCATTAAAAATCTACGACGTGCCAGGATCTCCCCTTAACCCTAAACCTTACAAAGACACCTCTCTCCTCCTATATCTCCCCCTATACAGATCCGTCCCGAGTTTCTCATAACATGCCCCCTGAACACCCCAAGGGGTCGGGGAAGTCAGAGACGGACCCCCTGCCAACGCCATCCCTTCCTGCCTCACTCCCCTCGATCCCCACCCCCTCTCCTTCCACCACCTACCCCCTCCTACTTTCTCATCCACACGCTTCTGTACAATACAACCACTAACATAGCTCCAGCCTACACTCCCGCATTCATACACTCTCAACGAAATAAACCTGTTTATAGCTCCTTCCCTCCCTTTCTGCCGTATTGCACCTGTTGGCCTTTCCCTCCCGCACAGACCAAAAGTCCATAACGGCATCCGTGAACCTACCTAGCTCTAACCTACCAACAAGATCTATCTCCGTCAATGGTAGTGGACTTTGACTAGACCCCACAACTCCCTCGAATTAAGGTAGCCCACCCCAACACGGCCTAGTTCATGAAGGATGCACATAGCCATTTCATTTTCACTACCCGCAAGTTGAATTGTATGTGACACATGTAATTCATCCATGTTTCGTGGTTGTATTAATACCTTATTGTACTACTATTGCTCAAGATATCTGTAAATGCTTTTTACATTTCAATAAACTATTTTTGGGAAAAAAAAAATAAAAATAAATGTTTGGGGGTTCAACATAATTTTCTTGCAAAAAAAATATATGTTTTCATGTAAACAAAAAGTGTCAGAAAGGGCTTTGTCTTCAAGTGGTTAGAAGAGTGGATGTAAGCTTCCTAATGTGTATAAAATGCCAGAACAGTTCAAACCCCCCAACTGACCCCATTTTGGAAAGTAGACACCCCAAGCTATATACTGAGAGGCATGTCGAGCCCATTGAATATTTTATATGTTGACACAAGTTGCGGAAAAAAGACAATTTTTTTTATTTTTATTTTTTTTTGCACAAAGTTGTTACTAAATGATATATTGCTAAAACATGCCATGGGCATATGTGGAATTACACCCCAAAATACATTCTGTTGCTTCTCCCGAGTACGGGGATACCACATGTGTGAGACACTTTGGGAGCCTAGCCGCGTACGGGACCCCAAAACCCAAGCACCACCTTCAGGCTTTCTAAGGGTGTACATTTTTGATTTCACTTCTCACTGCCTATCACAGTTTCGGAGGCCATGGAATGCCCAGATGGCACAAAACCCCCCCAAATGACCCCATTTCGGAAAGTAGACACCCCAAGCTATTTGCTGAGAGGTATGGTGAGTATTTTGCAGATCTCGCTTTTTGTCAAAAAGTTTCGAAAAAAAAAAATTCTTGCTTCATTTTCAAAAACAAATTAGAGCTGTAAAATACTCAACATGCCTCTCAGCAAATAGCTTGGGGTGTCTTCTTTCCAAAATGGGGTCATTTGGGGGGGGGGGGGTTTGGTGCTATTTTGCCATTTTATGGCCTTCGAAACTGTGATAGGTAGTGAGGAGTGAAATCAAAAATTTGCACCCTTAGAAATCCTGAAGGCGGTGCTTGGTTTTCGGGGGCCCGTACGCGGCTAGGCTCCTAAAAAGTCCCACACATGTGGTATCCCCGTATTCAGGGGAAGCAGCAAAATGTATTTTGGGGTGCAATTCCACATATAACCATGGCATGTGTGAGCAATATATCATTTAGTGACAACTTTTTGTAATTTTTTTTTTTTTTGTCATTATTCAATCACTTGAGACAAAAAAAATAAAAAAAAAATATTCAATGGGCTCAACATGCCTCAGCAATTTCCTTGGGGTGTCTACTTTCCAAAATGGGGTCATTGGGGGGGGGGGGGGGGTTTTGTACTGCCCTGCCATTTTAGCACCTCAAGAAATGAGATAGGCAGTCAAATTAAAAGCTGTGTAAATTCCAGAAAATGTACCCTAGTTTGTAGACACTATAACTTTTGCGCAAACTAATAAATATACGCTTATTGACATTTTTTTTTTACTAAAGTCATGTGGCTGAATACATTTTGGCCTAAATGTATGACTAAAATTGAGTTTATTCGATTTTTCTTATAACAAAAAGTAGAAAGTATTTTTTTTCAAAATGTTCAGTCTTTTTCCGTTTATATCGCAAAAAATAAAAATCGCAGAGGCAATCAAATACCATTAAAAGAAAGCTCTATTTGTGGGAAGAAAAGGACGCAAATTTCGTTTGGGTACAACATTGCATGTCCGCACAATTTACAGTTAAAGCAGCGCAGTGCCAAATTCTGAAAACACCTCTGGTCCTTTAGCTACAAAATGGTCCGAGGCTTAAGTGGTTAAAGAGGCAAGTTTGACAGGTGTTGCTGCCTGTCAACTCAACAAGTAGTGTAGAATTTGCCATGTCTGTAACCCAAAACATTGCAGCATGTGTACAGCCCCTTTTGTGTCATATGTTATTCTTTAGGTGGGTGGTAAAAACAGTGCAACGGCCTGTTTTTGCCATCTATGTGAAAGAGGTCTTACAGCGAGGGTTACAATATCCAATATTTACAGGTTGCCAAAGAGATCATGGGTTTCATGCTGCTGGCTCTGCCAAGTGGTGATGCACCTAGAATAATGCAGGCCCCATCAGATGAAACCACAGTTCAGGGAACTCCTAGCAACCCTGGTTAAGAATGGCTGGTCTAAGGGCCCAGTTACACCACCTGCGGGACCAGGAAACGCATTTATCTGTGTGCATTTCCTGCACTGAATGGGATCACACGGCTGCCTGCAGATGTGCGTGTGCCATGGTTATTGGCACCCCTGCTCAACTAACAAACGCACATGCATTTGAGGACACCAAAAAGCATAGTACCACCGTACCATGTGGTTTGGAGAAGTGAGATTTTAAAATCCGTGCCCACCACACCTTTTCAGCGTTCTCGTGTTTAACCGCTTGCCGACCAGCCGCCGCAGTTATACTGCGGCAAGTCGGCTCGGCTGCGTGAATCGCTGTAGCTGTACGTCTGTCCCTTTTACCAGCTATAGCAGGTGCCTGCAGCAGGTCACAGGAGCCGATTGTGCATGGCCGCAATGTCTGCTGGCCACCCGCGATTTTGTTTACATTGACAGCTAGCCGTTCTGACAGGGGAGTAGCAAGATTGTCTGTTCCTAGTGATCAGGAACAGCGATCTCTGCCCTTCTAGTCAGTACACTCCCCCCCAGTTAGAAACGCCTCCCTACGGAAAACTTAACCCCTTGATCACCCCCTAGTGTTAACCTGCCATTTATAGTGATCCGTGGCTTTTTTTTGCTCTGATCACTGTAATAATGTCACTGGTCCCAAAAAAAAAAAAAAAAAAAGTCAGAAGTGTCGGATCTGTCCACCGCAATTCCGCCAAAAAAAAAGCCATAAATCGTTACCCCATTTTGTAGACGCTATAAACCTTTGCGCAAATCAATATACGCTTATTGGAATTTTTTTTACCAAAAATATGTAGAAAAATACATATTGGCCTAAACTGATGAAGAAACTTGTTTTTTATATATTATAGCAAAACATTTTTAAGTGCACATGACGTGGGCACATGCAAATACTGGGATATCTCCTAAAACCGTGCAGGTTTAGGAGATATCCAGTGCAGCTACAGGCAAGCCTAATTATAGGCTTGCCTGTAGTTTAAAGTGGTTGTAAAGGGTTTACAACCACTTTAAACCCAAACACATAACACAGGTTCTGAGGAAAATTTAATGCAGATAAGGCACTAAATGAGTTTAATTACCACCTTAATCATCCACAAAACCTGTGTGTAATTATTGTGCGTAGTGTTTTAAAGGGATGGAGGTGGCAACCCTATGTGAACCTGCCCTAAAACCAAGAGTGCTTCATTTTTTATTTTTTTGGGGCTCATTTAGGCTCCACGTACACTGGGCTTAACCACTTCCCGCCCAAGGACGTCATATGACGTCATGGACTTTCAGTGGGGATATCTGAATGATGCCTGCAGCTAGAGGCATCATTCAGATATCCATCTGTTCAGCCGGCGATTCTGTGCACCATAAGAACGATCATAGTGGCGGTTCCGCCGCTTAATCGTTCTTATAGGCGGCGGGTAGGGATGCCCCCCCCCTCCCGCCGCCATCCGGTGCTTCTCTGGGCTCTCCCGTGCGATCGGGGACCCGGAGAAACGATCTGCCGGCGTCGGATGGAAGGCATAGAGATGACTGGTCATCAGTCATCTCTATGATCGTCGGAGGCCCGGGCGCGATGTGATGACGTCATGCCCGGGTCCTCAAATGTAAACAAAGCCGCCATTGCGGCTGTAAGTATGAGATCAGTGAAATTTTTTTCACCGATCTCATGCTTTCTAGCCTGGAGGAGAGATGTGGGGTCTTATTGACCCCGCATCTCTCCATAAAAAGGGGACCTGTCACACACATTCCTATTACAAGGGATGTTTACATTCCTTGTAATAGGAATAAAAGTGATAAAAAAAGTGTAAAAATAAATAAAATATATATATTTTTTTTTTTAAACGTCCCAGTCCCCGGTAGCTAGCGCTCAGAAGCGAACACACATGCAAGTATGTAAACGCCGTTCAAACCACACATGTGAGTTATCGCCACGTGCGTTAAAGCGCCAGCAACAATTCTAGCACTAGACCTCCTCTAACTCTAAACTGGTAGCATGTTAAAAAAAAAATAAGCGACGCCTATGGAGATTTTTAAGTACTGAAGTTTGGCGCCATTCCATGAGTGTGTGCAATTTTAAAGCGTGACATGTTGGGTATCTATTTACTCGGCGCAACATATTCTTTCACATTATACAAAAAAATTGGGCTAACTTTACGGTTTTGTTATTTAATTCATTAAACCGTTTTTTTCCCAAAAAAGGGAGTTTTAAAAATTATTGCGCAAATACAATGCAAGATAAAAAGTTGCAATGACCGCCATTTTATTCCCTAGGGTGTCTGCTAAAAAAACATATATAGTGTTTGGGGGTTCTGAGTAATTTTCTAGCAAAAAAATTATGATTTTTGCATGTAGGAGAGAAGTGCCAAAATAGGCCCGGTAAGGAGGTGGTTAAAAAACATCTATTCTCTTAGGAGTAAAACACTCACATAAAGCTTTTCTCGACTTTGTTCAAAAAATGCTCTACGGGTTTTTTTTTCTGCCTCCAAGCTCCAATCAGAAATGCGAACCAGAAGGGTTTTTTTTTTCCTGCATCTAAACATTAAACCCAAAATATGCCTCTTAAAGCGGAGTTCCACCCATTTTTGAGAGTTGGTCTTAAACGAAAAGAACATCTCGTTTTTGGATATTACATTACATTTTTTTTCCCCCTTTATTACCTTTTTGGAAGTACCAAGTGTACTTACGATCCAGCCGGGCAGTGGCCCACGACGTCACGTCCTCTTCTGCGGTGAGCTCCCCAGTTGTCTTCTGGGACCTGTGTGTGTCCCAGAAGACAAGCTGGTCATCCACAAAGCACCGCGCGACTCACGCATGCGCAGTAGAAAACCAGCAGTGAAGCCGCAAGACTCCACTGCCGGTTTTCCTTAGTTGGAATGGTGGCGGCACCTGATATGATGGATGGATCAGCCTGGGGGGGGGGGGCAACATTGCGGGCTCCCTGGAAAGGTAAGTATCCTTATTAAAAGTCAGCAGCTACAGTGTTTGTAGCGGCTGACTTTTTTTGCGGCTGGAACACCGCTTTAACGTCCTAATGTGCATGGACACATTAGGATAACATTGAGCTGCTTTTACAGGCAGAAACACAAAGCTCCTGTATAAGCAACGTTTAACCACTTAAGCCCCGGACCAATATGCAGCATAAAGAGCAGGCCCTTTTTGCGATTCGGCACTGCGTCGCTTTAACTGACAATTGCATAGTCGTGCAACCTGGGGGGGGGGGGGGGTAAAACCGAGTGATTGATAATAGGATTTTACGGTGAGTACAAAAATCCTTTTTCATGACATCCAAGGACCGACACGGTGGCTCTTATTCACTGAACGTGTGGGTTATGTCCCTGCTTGCAGGAGAAGACCAAGGCAGAATGTGAGATGTTTATACATACATTCTAAAAGCCAGAGCTGAACAGCCCCTGGGCCCTCCGGACATAACCCACCCCCTGCAGTCCGCAGACCTCAGTTCGTAACAAGCAGTACAAACTTAAAAGGAAGGGTGGGTGCCGTGTCGGTCCATGGATATCAGAGAAAAGGATTTTACGGTGAGTACAAAAATCCCATTTTCTCTTATCCATGGACCGACACAGCGGCTCTTATTCACTGAACGTGTGGAATGTCCCAAAGCAGTGTCAAGAGGGTTGGGAGCAGTATAAAATGGAAAAACCAAAAACTTCACTCCAAACAAGGCAGAGCTCCTCAACGGAGGAGTTGCAACTTTAAACAGCGGCCTGCCACACCTTGCGGCCGAAGGAAGCATCCGAAGATGCAGCCACATCAACCTTCCAAAATTTAGAAAAGGTATGAACAGACGACCAGGTCGCCGCCTTGCACACTTGTGCAACCGACGCTTGATGTCGGAAAGCCCAGGAAGCACCAATTGCCCTGGTGGAATGCGCCGTAATCGGAAAGGGAGGCGCCCACCCCTTGAGAGCATAGGCTTGAATGACGGTTTGTCTGATCCACCTAGAAATGGTGGCAGACGAAGCCGCTTGGCCCTGTCTTGGACCAAGACAGACAGTCACAAACAGTGAGTCAGACTTCCGAATAGAAGCAGTAGCAGACAGGTACACCCGCAAGGCTCGTACCACATCCAATGTGTGCAGCGCAAACTCTGGGATGCGATGGGTGAGGACACAAGGACGGGAGGACAATGCCCTCAACTAGGTGAAAGGTCAAGATCACCCTTGGCAAAAGAGAAATCGCGAATGCAACACCGCCTTATCCATATGGATGACTAAATATGGCGACTTGCAGGACAAGGCCGCCAACTCAGACACTCGTCTAACAGAAGTGATTGCCACTAAAAAAGGCCACCTTCTGAGACAAAGTCAAGAGGGGAATATCCCTGATATTCTCTAAAGGAGGTTCCTGGAGAACCGAGTGTACCAATTCAGATCCCACGGGGGGGAGAGGAGACTTGACAGGAGGGAGCACATGGCGAACCCCCTGCATAAAAGGTGCTAACCAAGGAATGACCCGCTAGTGGTCGCTGAAAGAAGATGGCCAAGGCCGAAATCTGACCCTTAAATGATACTCAAAGCGAGTTCTAGGGCCACTCCATGCTGCAGGAAACGCAGGATTCTAAGGACTGAATACGTCCGAGGACGTCAGTCCAGCTCTTCGCACATGGCGATGTAAGCTGTCCAGGTACGGTGATAGATCATTCTGGAGGAAGACTTCCGTGCTCTTAATATGGACGAAATGACAGAGTCCGAGACCTCGGTCTCTCAACCCCTGGCTTTCAACAGCCATGCCGCTAAAGCCAGAGACTGTAAAGCAGGATGAAATATATGACCCTGAGACAGAAAGTCCTTCCTTATTGGCAACCGCCAGGGAACGTCCACGACAAGACCTACCAGTAACGCTGAGGTCAATCCGGAGCAATGAGGATCGCCGGAATTCCCTCGGTCGACACCCTTCGCAGCAGGCGAGGGAGCAACTGCAGCAGAGGGTAAACGTATATCAGGTGACAACGACCCCTTGGGGCCACTAACGCCTCCGAGGCATCCACCCAAGGATCTCCGGATCCGGCCACAAACCGACACCTTGCGATTGAGTCGAGAGGCCATCAGATCCACATCCGGCGTGCCCCACCATCGGCAAGGGAGTTGAAATACCTCCGGGTGCAAGGATCACACTTCCTGGTCCAGCGTCTGGCGACTCAAATAGTCCGCCTGCCAATGGTCTATGCCCGGAATGTAAACGGCCGACACGCTTCTTTTAGCCCACTTCAGGGTACGGGCGACCTCGGAAGCCGCAGCTGAGCTCCGAGTCTTCCCTTAATGGTTGACATACGCCCCCGCCGTGACGTTGTCCGACTGGATCCCAATAGAGTGATCCTGCAATCTCTCAGACCACGAGGAGAGGCACAGTCTGATGGCCTGTATTTCCAGAACATTGATCGGTAAACGGGCTTCGTCCGGAGTCTAAGCCCTTGGGCCGGCAGGACTCCCCAGACTACACCCCCGCCCTTCAGGCTGGCGTCCGTAGTGAACACCGTCCATTGGATGGGGAGGAATGACTTCCCAGGTCGAAGATTTGGGGACCCCAACCACCATGTCAGGGATGCCCTGACCAGGTGACTCACCTGAATCAGAAGATCCAAAAGACCGCAGGGATTTATCCCCAGTGAACAAGATCTCCTTCTGCAATGCCCTGGTGTGTGATTGGGCATACGGAACGGCCTCGAAAGAGGCCACCATGAGTCCCAGGACTCTCACGCAAAACGGATTGACGACCATTTTCGGGATGGAGGTAGGAATACCTTTGCCTCCAAGGAGTCCAGAATCAGACCCAGATAATCCAGATGCTGAGTCGGGACCAGGATTGACTCCTGAATGTTCAGGAGCCACCCGAAGTCCCTGAGGGTTCGACTGACGATAGTCACATAGTCTTCCAATTCTGAGCCACTTTCTGCTCTGAGAAGATCGTTCAGATAGCCCACGACAGCGATGCCTTGCCGTCTCAGCAAAGCTAGAACCGGCGCAAGCACCTTGGAGAACACCCTCGGTGCCAAGGCTAGGCCAAAGGAAGAGCCACAAATTGATAGTGGACTTCACCGATCGCAAGCGCAGAAACTTCAGGTGACTTGCGCAGATCGGAACATGCAAGTAAGCGTCCTTGATGTCCAAGGTCGCCAGAAAACCCCCTTGACGGAGTGTAATGATTACCGTGCGAATGGATTCTGGAACTTTTGCACCTTCATGAAGGCATTCAGGACCCTGAGGTCCAGGATAGGCCAAACCCCGTCCCTCTTTAGGGACGACAAACGGATTTGAGTAGAACCTCTGAAACCTCTCCTGTGACAGAACCGGCACAATCACTCCGGACCTGATCATCCTGATTAACCCCCATAGGGCTGCCAGACGGGCAGGAAGGAGATGAAGATTCGAGGGAAGAATCTGTCTTGGACCAGGAACAGAAACCTATCCTGTAACCTGAGGTGATCACCTTGCACACCCACCGGTAGGAGATTCGGGAGGCCCACCGATCCGTTAACCTGTGAAGTCATCCCCCCTACCCCAGAGTCGGGTGGGAGCAAGACTTCACGCGGAGGCGGGCTTGGGAGCCGGCTTGTTTGGCTTACGCACCCAGGGGCACTTGTGTCCACCAGCCGCACCGCTGTCAGAGTAGGAAGGCCAACCCGTGAACTCGGACGAAAAAAAACCTTTATTGCTGGAAAGGAAGGACCCTGCTTATGGCGGCCTCCTTACCCTTGCTAGCCTGAGGAAGAAGAGTGCTTTTACCCCCCATGACATCCTTGGTGATGTCATCCAGCGCAGCACTGAAAAGCCTACCACCTTTAAATGGTAGATCCGTCAGAAGCTTTTTAGAAGCTAGGTCGGCAGACCAGCATTTCAACCAGAAAAGACAACGCAATACCAGCGCCAAGACAGAGGCCCTGAGTATTAAGGGGCCGCGTCTAACGTGGCGTCGCAACATAAACCAGGCCCTGCACCATTTGGTGGGCCAGAGTAATGGTGTCTGGAGGAAGATAATGCTCCTGTACAGTTTGGTGCAAAAAAAAAAAAAATTTGCCCATCCCGTGAGCGTCTGAGACACAAGGGTCGCCGCTACCACAGGCCATAGGGCGGACCCCAACAAGGTAAACATGGGTCTGCTCACCACTTCTGACCTCCTATCAGCGAGGTCCTTAATGTAGGAGTCCCCTCCATCGGGAGAGTGGTGGCCTTGTTCAACCGGGCGACCGGAGGGTCGACCACTGGGGGAGAAGCCCACGTTTTAAGTAGGGCATCTCCAAAGGGGTATCTGATAGGCAAACACCGCGGGACCACAAAAGTCTTCTGTGGCTTTATTCAGACCTCATCAATGAGCTGGTCAAAGAAGGTACATATGGAAAAAACCTTTTTAGAAGGCCCGGCCTTAAAAGAACCAAAGGAGACTATCCGCCTGAGGTTCTGCATCCGCAGCATTCAGCTTGAGAGTGTCCCTCACCGCAGCAATGAGTTAACTTAACAAGCGCCCTGTCATTTACTGACTCAGAACTGGAGTTATCCTTGCAAGGAATGTCCTGTTCAAAACCAAACATATTCAGAGCTAGGGTCCTGAGCGGTAGTGGCTAGGCCCATATCCGAATCAGCGCACACCCCCCCATTTTTTTTTGTTTTTTAAATAAAGTGGGGAGAGGGGCTTTTTTGCTCCCTTGCGCTCACACACTGCTTCCCTCCTGGTCAGAATGATTCCAGGACTGCCGACAACTGGTCCATAGGGACCGCATGTGCTGGAGCACTGCCTGTTGCCTCATGCAAGGGGAAGCTGTGACACTGACTCCATGTTGCCCCTCTGAGACTCCTCAGATAAACAAAAAGTCCACCCACAGGCTGTGATGACTGAGGAGGGGCGCCCAGGGGACTCACCAGACCAGGACCGCTCAGCTACGTTGTCTGTACCGCGCTGTGTCAGCGCGAGTAAACTGTGGGGAGATTGTGAGATTATCGCTGTTACAGCTGCGATAGAGGCCAAACTAGTGCTGAAATGTGCGCGGGCTACAAGAAAAGGGCCGCCGCACTTCACTGAGGCGATCCGCGGCAAAATGGCCACCATGCGCAGATAAATGTAAAAACACAGCGCGCACACACAGCGCCAAAAACGGCACCCAGGCCCCAAAATAACACAAAAAGCCCCCAGCAATTAGCATGAGCCCCCCCTCAGGACAGTATGACCCACAGGCACCCCCCCACAGCACAGCGCCAGCAATGGTGACAGAGAGTGACAATAAAACACAGGGGGAGACAGGGAAAATCCCCCACAGAGAAACACACACACACAGCAGTTTGTACTTACCTGTGGCAGGAGAGACTACTTACCCGTCCCCTGAGGGACCCACTGGTGTGTTTCTGACAGGACTATCACAGAGTTGTACTACGTAGCTGTCGGCCTGGTCCACCGCGAGAGAAACAGTCCGTCAGGTACTGTTCAATCTTGAGAGGACCGTGGGAGCATGAAAGCAACCCGACCACCCCTGGAGTCATCAGGCCTGTCGTGAACTGAGTCTCACGCACACAAGACGAGGATCAGCACGCTCGATGGTCAGACAGGGAAGACTACGAGGATATCTTGTACCCAACCTGTTGCCCAGCCGACAGTCGATTGAAGGAATAAAAATTAAAGTAAAATCTTCCAGAAGACTGGCTCCTGAGAGGGCCACGTCTTCTTCTGCTAGGCAGGAAAAAAAACTGAGGTCTGCGGACTGCAGGGGGTGGGTTATGTCCGGAGGGACCGCCCCCTGGGCGGGGCTGTTCAGCTCTAGCTTTTAGAATGTATGTATGTATGTATAAACATCTCACATTCTGCCTAGGTCTTCTCCTGCAAGTAGGGACATAACCCACACGTTCAGTGATTAAGAGCCGCCGTGTCGGTCCATGGATAAGAAATTTTATTTATTTTTATCACCCCTCCCTCCATTACGCATTTAGCTACAAATTAAGCGGCCAGGCGTGTACGTGTCAGGGTGCTTTGCTTCGCAATGGGCAACTACCGACTGCCAGATGCATTGCATGCAGCTGTGGGGCAACATTTAGGCAGTTTAAACAGGCAGTGATATCTCCTCCTCGCCGCCTGACAAACTATCCAGAAAGTACGGGAGCCCTAACAGCATTCTGCTCTATTAGCCTAGAACTAAGTGCAGGCAATGGCGTGGCCAGTGCTAATGGAGTCCAAACAAGCAGGTTTTAAGACTAGATTGAAATACTCCATTGCAGCTCAATGTACACAGCTCTATACACACTCCAGCTTCCAGGGGGCGCTCCAACCCTCAGCTCACTCACGCTGTCCGTACTGCGCATGCGCAGTTCCCGCCGGGCATTTCTCGTCAACTCACCTGTCTGCTCTCTGGAAGCTCTACCAGCAGCCTATCTGTATGTGCGGAGGACACCTTCCGTCACCACCACATATGGTGCTCCGACTCTTCCTCCCAGACACAGCACACTAGTCCGCTGAATGACAGGGAAAAGCGGACCGTGTGCTAGAATATTGCAGCACACTCACTTTCCTTCCCGATGTGTCCTCCACACAGACCCGCTCCCACCGTCTTCTTCACTAGACACGGATCAGCTACACCCCGGTCTGTACGAATATCCCGCCTAACGAGGCGTCACACGTAACACGTCACTCCCACCAGCGTTCACTTCCGGTGCCGAGTGGGGCGTACCTGGAACGATCTCCTTGGTAACGCTCTGGAGTGTGATAGACAAGGGATATGATGCCAGATCTTTGGAGGCGACAATAAAAGAAGTTGAACAAATTGATAGATCGGTTTTATTGGATAGGCAAACTAAGAAAAATCATACCAAATCAGTTATACCTCTTATCACAACTTATTCCACCCAACATTACCTAGTGAAAAAGATTTTACGGAAGCATTGGCACTTATTGAAGACTGATCAAATTATAAACACATTTCTGCCGGTGGCTCCGGAGGTCATTTTCAGAGGTGTGCCCTCATTGAGAGATAGGGTAGCACCCAATGTGGTGGATCCTCCCCCCAAAAAAGTCTCTTTCTTCCAGAATATTTCGGGGTATTATCAGTGTCGCAGATGTCAGGTCTGCACATTGAATAAAATTAAGTCAAAGAAAACAATCTCATTCAGATCAACAAGTACCTCTAGAGAACACAAAATAGAGTCCTTCGTGACCTGTAGCTCTACTGGTATGGTATACCTCTTGGAATGTCCCTGTGGTATGCAGTACATAGGCAGGACTAAAAGATCCATGCAGGTGCGTTTAGGAGAGCACATCACAAATATCAAGAGTGGATTTAACCACTTAAGCCCCGGACCATTTGGTAGCTAGAGGACCAGAGGTGAATTCAGAATTTTGCACTGCGCTGCTTTAACTGTAAATTGTGCGGACATGCAATGTTGTACCCAAACGAAATTTGCGTCCTTTTCTTCCCACAAATAGAGCTTTCTTTTAATGGTATTTGATTGCCTCTGCGATTTTTATTTTTTGCGATATAAACGGAAAAAGACCGAAAATTTTGAAAAAAAATGATATTTTCTACTTTTTGTTATAAGAAAAATCGAATAAACTCAATTGTAGTCATACATTTAGGCCAAAATGTATTCAGCCACATGTTTTTAGTAAAAAAAATGTCAATAAGCGTATATTTATTGGTTTGCGCAAAAGTTATAGAGTTTACAAACTAGGGTACATTTTCTGAAATTTACACAGCTTTAAATTTATGACTGCCTATCTCATTTCTTGAGGTGCTAAAATGACAGGGCAGTACAAAACCCCCAAATGACCCCATTTTGGAAAGTAGACACCCCATGGTAATTGCTGAGAGGCATGTTGAGCCCATTGAATTTTTTATTTTTTTGTCCCAAGTGATTGAATAATGACTAAAAAAAAAAAATTACAAAAAGTTGTCACTAAATGATATATTCCTCACACATGCCATGGTTATATGTGGAATTTCACCCCAAAATACATTTTGCTGCTTCTCCTGAGTACGGGGATACCACATGTGTGGGACTTTTTGGGAGCCTAGCCGCGTACGGGACCCCAAAAACCAAGCACCGCCTTCAGGATTTCTAAGGGCGCAAATTTTTGATTTCACTCCTCACTACCTATCACAGTTTCGAAGGCCATAAAATGCCAAAATAGCACAAAACCCCCCCAAATGACCCCATTTTAGAAAGTAGACACCCCAAGGAAATTGCTGAGAGGCCTGTTGAGCCCATTGAATATAATTTTTTTTGTCCCAAGTGATTGAATAATGACAAAAAAAAAAAAAATTACAAAAAGTTGTCACTAAATGATATATTGCTCACACATGCCATGGTTATATGTGGAATTACACCCCAAAATACATTTTTCTGCTTCTCCTGAGTACGGGGATACCACATGTGTGGGACTTTTTAGGAGCCTAGCCGCGTACGGGCCCCCGGAAACCAAGCACCACCTTCAGGATTTCTAGGCACAAATTTTTGATTTCACTCCTCACTACCTATCACAGTTTCGAAGGCCATAAAATGCCAAAATCGCACAAAACCCCCCCAAATGACCCCATTTTGGAATATAGACACCCCAAGCTATTGGCTGAGAGGAATGGCGAGTATTTTACAGCTCTCATTTGTTTTTGAAAATGAAGAAAGAAAATATATATATATATATTTTTTTTTTTTTTCAATTTTCAAAACTTTGTGACAAAAAGCGAGATCTGCAAAATACTCACAATACCTCTCAGCAAATAGCTTGGGGTGTCTACTTTCCAAAATGGGGTCATTTGGGGGGGTTTTGTGCTATCTGGGCATTCCATGGCCTCCGAAACTGTGATAGGCAGTGAGAAGTGAAATCAAAAATTTACACCCTTAGAAAGCCTGAAGGCGGTGCTTGGCTTTGGGGTCCCGTACGCGGCTAGGCTCCCAAAAAGTCTCACACATGTGGTATCCCCGTACTCAGGAGAAGCAACAGAATGTATTTTGGGGTGTAATTCCACATATGCCCATGGCATGTTTGAGCAATATATCATTAAGTGACAACTTTGTGCAAAAAAAAATTGTCGTTTTTCCGCAACTTGTGTCAACATATAAAATATTCCATGGACTCGACATGCCTCTCAGTATATAGCTTGGGGTGTCTACTTTCCAAAATGGGGTCATTTGGGGGGGTTTTGAACTGTTCTGGCATTTTATACACAACATTAGGAAGCTTACATCCACTCTTCTAACCACTTGAAGACAAAGCCCTTTTTGACACTTTTTGTTTACATGAAAACATTTTATTTTTTTGCAAGAAAATTATGTTGAACCCCCAAACATTATACATATTTTTAAAGCAAAGGCCCTACAGATTAAAATGGTGGGTGTTGCATTTTTTTTTTCTACACAGTATTTGCGCAGCGATTTTTCAAACGCATTTTTTGGGTTAAAAAATACACTTTTTTTAATTTTAATGCACTAAAACACACTATATTGCCCAAATGTTTGAGGAAATAAAAAAGATGATCTTAGGCCGAGTACATAGATACCAAACATGACATGCTTTAAAATTTCGCACAAACGCGCATTGGCGACAAACTACATACATTTTTAAAAGCCTTTAAAAGCCTTTACAGGTTACCCCAGTAGATTTACAGAGGAGGTCTACTGCTAAAATGATTGCCCTCGATCTGACCTTCGCGGTGATACCTCACATGCATGGTGCAATTGCTGTTTACATATGACGCCAGACCGACGCTTGCGTTCGCCATTGGGCAAGAGCAGGGCAGGACAGGGGTGCTTTTTTTTTTTTTCTTTTTTTTTTATTATTAATTTTGCTTTTTTATTTTATTTTTAAATTGTTCCTTCCAAGTATTTTTTTTTTTTATCATTTTTATTGTTATCTCAGGGAATGTAAATATCCCCTATGATAGCAATAGGTAGTGACAGGTACTCTTTTTTTGAAAAAACTGGGGTCTTCTAGACCCTAGATTTTTCCTCTGCCCTCAAAGCATCTGACCACACCAAGATCAGTGTGATAAAATGCTTTCCCAATTTCCCAATGGCGCTTTTTATATCCGGGGGGGGCATTCCCTCCCACTGCTTGTAAAAGCAGTCCAGAGGCTAATTAGCCACTAGGATTGCTTTTACATGAAAGCCGGCCGCAGGCTGAAAAGAATGATACCAAGATGATACCTAAACCCGCAGGCATCATTCTGGTATAAACATTCAAAGTCCAGCAACATACCAGTACGTTGCTGGTCCTTGTTGGACATGTATTGTAATCTTTTTATTTCATGCAGCCAGTTGGCTGAACGAAAAAAGAGATTGATCGGTGGGTATGCCCACCATTAGAATACCGCCCTTCATCTACCCACTTCCAATGATGGGCATACACGCACCATTTATATATGCCGAAGCATGGGGGCATCCTCCCGCAAAAAAGTTATGCCGCACACACATGGTCGGACTTTTCCACGGGCAAGCCTCCGTCGGAATTTCGACCGTATGTACGCGGCATTAGGAGCAAAATCGCTCCTCCGCCCCTGCTGCCCCAATGCTTCGGCATATTTGCTTTTTTTTTTTAACTGTGGTGGTGAAATCACCTCCTACAGCACTGGAGTCGCAGGGATCAGGCCTGTCTCTGCGAATGCTGCAGTTATGTGTGTTTTTGTTTTGTAAGTGACAGTGATCGATCGATACTGCACTTGGGTGGCCTGGGCTGGACGGAGGGGCAAAACGCAGGTGCCAGCAGGTATCTGGGCTGATCCCGCTAACACTGCGTTTTTGGGAACCCTAAACTGCTGGGGACGCTAGTATAGATCTGATCAGATCAGATATTGATCTGTTCAGATACTATACCACTAAGGGGGGTGTATGCTTCACGCGTCGGTGTTAGCGTTACTGGCACTAACCTGACGCTGCCTGGGGTGTGACTCAGACCCTCTCTGACGCTAAAACCTAATTGATATCACCCGCCGGGCGATCAGGGGGTTAAACCTTTATTGGGTTATATACACGGCGGGTGCCCTGACACTATAAAAAGCAAACTAACTAACCAGCGTCACCCGTAACACTTATATGGTGATCACTGGTGAAAGGGTTAACTAGGGGCAATCAGGGGGTTAAAACCTTTATTAGATAATATATGGGGGTACCTGACGCTATAAAAACCTGCGGCGAACCTAAAAAAAATTACCAGCTACCGATCTGCATCACCGACACTAAGACAGCGTTTAGAAAAACGATTGCTTAGCGACAGTGGTGATGGGGGTGAAAGGGTTACCTGGGGGGGCGATCAAGGGGGTTAAACCTTTATTAGATAATATATTGGGGTACCTGACGCTATAAAAACATGCGGCGAACCTAAAAAAAATTACTGGCTACGATCTGCATCACCGACACTAAGACAGCGTTTAGAAAAACAATTGCTTAGCGACAGTGGTGCTAGGGGGTGAAAGGGTTACCTGGGGGGCGATCAAGGGGGTTAAACCTTTATTAGATAATATATTGGGGTACCTGACGCTATAAAAACCTGCGGCGAACCTAAAAAAAATTACCGGCTACCGATCTGCATCACAGACACTAAGACAGCGTTTAGAAAAACGATCGCTTAGTGACAGTGGTGATAGGGGGTGAAAGGGTTACCTGGGGGGCGATCAAGGGGGTTAAACCTTTATTAGATAATATATTGGGGTACCTGACGCTATAAAAACCTGCGGCGAACCTAAAAAAAATTACTGGCTACGATCTGCATCACCGACACTAAGACAGCGTTTAGAAAAACAATTGCTTAGCGACAGTGGTGATAGGGGGTGAAAGGGTTACCTGGGGGGCGATCAAGGGGGTTAAACCTTTATTAGATAATATATTGGGGTACCTGACGCTATAAAAACCTGCGGCGAACCTAAAAAAAATTACCGGCTACCGATCTGCATCACAGACACTAAGACAGCGTTTAGAAAAACGATCGCTTAGTGACAGTGGTGATAGGGGGTGAAAGGGTTACCTGGGGGGCGATCAAGGGGGGTTAAACCTTTATTAGATAATATATTGGGGTACCTGACGCTATAAAAACCTGCGGCGAACCTAAAAAAAATTACTGGCTGCCGATCGGCATCACTGACGCTAAGACAGCGATCAGAAAAATGATCGCTAAGCGACAGTGGTGATAGGCGGTGAAAGGGTTATCTGGGGGGTGATCAGGGGGTTAAACCTTTATTAGGGGGGGTTAGGGGGCTACACTGGACCTAAGACTAAACTTTGGTGACACTTTTACAGTCACAAATGTCACTGATTGCAGTGATCACTAAATAAATGGTCACTGCAATCAGTGACACTGTGACTGGGGGCTGGGGGGGTGATCTGGGGGGTGATCTGGGGGGCCTGGGGGGGCGATTTATGTCCCTATGTGTCCTGGTGTCAGTGTAGTGTTGTGTGCACTAACCTGATATCTTCTCTTGTACGGCGCTCGGTATATGTGAGCGCCGCACCAGAGATGACATCACTTCCTCCTGCTCCCTCTGTCTGACACAGACAGAGGGGGCATTTCCATTCGCCAGGAGCGATCGCGAGGGGGTGGCCAGAAACGAATGGCTGCCCCCTCATCCCGGAACGCTCCCGGACACTTAGCCACCGCTCACTGTATAGGAGGGGGGTCCGATCGGACCCCCCAACTGTACAAAGGCAATCACATATGCTCTACGTGATTGTGCCTGTCAGTGCCATTCTGCCGACGTATATATACAGTGAGCGGTCGTTAAGTGGTTAAGGATCACTCAGTCTCCAGGCACTATGATCTGCACCACAAACGCAATCCAGCAGGCACTATTTTTCTAGGTATAGATAGATATAGCCCCCATTGGAGGGGGGGCTCCTTGGTAAAGGAGATATCTAGGATGGAAATGTCGTGGATCTATAAGGTTCGGTGTTATACCCCTCATGGCTTGAACATCGACATAGATGTAAACGCATTCACAGACAATGCTTGAGAAAGCCTTGTCGATGGGTGCAGATTATCTTGATTATAGTATAATACCATCCCTCTTATCCCATGTATCTGTGAGATATGTGAACCTGATCTGATCTCTTGGCTGTTTTGGTGTAATAACCCCATTAAAAAGGTAAGGTAGGTAGCCATAAATATACTATGAGTGGGTTGGGCCTATTTGGGGATAAGAACAATTAACCTTGTCATAAAGTTGATGGTGGGTGGGACCGCTGTTTGTAGCCGATCACTCAAGTTTCCTCTGTAAGGGTGACCAATCGTTATCGGTGGTGACCCTCCACGTTTAATGGAGGAGAATTATAGGAGATTCAATCTCTACTAATTTTATGTTGGATGGGACCCTTACATTAAAGTCAATACTTCCTTATAGATATGTTTTAATTTTAGCTTTTGTTTTTTTTTCTAATATTAAATGTTCCAATAATTTAAAATATCCAAACATTTACTTTTAATTCTTAAAAGATATTTAATTTAAATTAGGTTTGGATTTTTAGCACTGTGATGAGGCCTAATAATAGGGCCTGCTAGCAATTGCTAATTTGACCACGAGATGGCCCTCTTATTCCAGACGAAGTTTTGAAGCATGTCAATTACCTTGCATCAGACTCGACGGGTTGAGGCGTCCACATTGATTATGCCGTTGTTAATGACAGACTGTCAACATTAATTGCTACAGACACCTCCGTGATGTGGTATTAGACACCACCAGTCTGCGTACACATTCTGGAGCTGTATAACTATTTTTACCAAATTTTATATATCCCATATACCAATTAAATGATGTAGAGATATGGCCATTCATTTAACTACACATTATTTAGTATGGCCAACATGGGGATACGTTCCTTTTAATCTGAAAGTTCATAGATCGGGCAATTTTGCCCACAGTCAAAATGGCGATTTTCGCAGTATGAACACTGAGAGATCAGATTAGGGCGGTCCCTTTGTATGGAACAGTATAATTGGCGGTGGGTCAGCGCGCCGCCCGTGCCCCAGGACGACGTCATCTGTGACGAAACGGCGTAGGGAGGAGCGGCATGCTGACGTCACCAATACACACGAGTCCCGGAAGGAACGGGCTGTTTTAGCCGGCCGGCTACAATTTACCACATGCCCTTTATATACTTCTAACTGTAAGTGCATTTTTATTTGTATTAAACAATAATTTTTATCGGATTTACGCTATGGTGGCCTTTCTTTCCATATGACAACATTTCATCGTGACATTTTGGGAAGTTCTGGCGTTAAATCCAGGAGACTAGCAGATTGATCTATCCAGAGACCCTGGCAGGGGTAACAGCCGTCTGTATGTACTGATCTCTGTTGGGATCAGTGGTTCTGGTAAGCGGCAGAGATTATCCTTGGTGGAGGAATTCTATTCTATCAAAATCACAACATCTTTCATTGGGTGTCTGAAGTGTGAAGTCACTTATATCCATTAAGGAGCATTTTTGCAACACGTATGATTATTTAGGATTCATTACCTTCTATAAGACTCTAATACCATTTTTTTTGTATCACTCATTGGTTTAGTGTTGATCAAGATCACTAACAGGCAATGTGCCTGTGAACTTGAAACCGTTTTTGTTCACCTCCACTCGTTTAATACGAGTGGCATTCATATTATTTGCGCAGCTTTATTTTTCTTTGTGTCTAGGGGTACCTGGAAGAGGAGAGTGCAGGAACACCACGCCAAGCTCTCCCCTTATGTATATGTAGCGCTACCCCTTGTTAAGAGAGCTGCTGAATTTGTTTCGGGCCCTGAATACAGCACCGCCAACCCCCGGCAATCTACTCTAAGGGTTATTATCTTATCACAATCTAGCGATATACGCACAATGATAACACACTGAGGGCAAAGTGTTAAAGTATAACTAGTTTACTTTTGTGTAAAAGGCATAGATTAACACATAACACATATATTGTCTGCAGAGCCCTGCAACGGTAAGTATAGTACACACTGAGGATGCTGGCGATTACGCGCCAAGTGCAGCTATCCCTGTCTATGCGCCCTTATGGCGCAGCAACAAAAAGTTCTAACTCCTGGTCAGGCCTGACTCAGATATAACTTAGTCTCTTGGGGAACAATTTCTTTGCATGCAGCTTGAACGGTGGTGCACATATAGAAAGAAACAGTATTTGTAATCCACATGATAGGTAATAGAAGAACACTTCACCAGAGACTACACGACCCAGTTCTATTACTAGTCTCCGGTGGAACAACAGATAAAACTTGGTGGGCCAAGGCAGTCTCTAGGCCTAATCAGAGTAAAGTGTATTTTTCTGGATTGAGCAGGTGCTCGCTCACCACTCCGGACGCGATCCCAGTCCGGGACTTCCACCGACTGTGTCTCCGCACACAGCGTCTGCAACGGCCGGGTCCCCGGTCCAACTGATGTCAGCAACTTAGAGAAGTCGGATGCCACCCAGGCTCGCAGTGGGGTGGAAGGCTCTCTGGAAGTTGTGCAAGGCCCTGGCTTCAGGCCTTGTACTGCCGCAGATCCGCACGGGAAGACCTGTTGATAGCAGCGCGGTGTCCAAAGAGGCCGAGCTTAGCCTCGCCCCCTTCTTTTATAGCCCCAACCATGAGTCTCTGCGGTGGCCAAATGCACCCTGGGTGCCGAACGGGGTTCTGGGTAACGTAGTCCAGGGGCCTTAAAGGAGACCCCGCTACACACTCCCCCCACTTAAACTCTTTGGTCCCCAAAGATAACTGTTAACACATACTACGCACAACATGAGACAAAGATGCGTATGATGTCGGCAGAGGAAGTTCCCACCAAAAACGAGGGAGTGAACTCCCTTGCCCACAGGTCACACTGTCAGTAGTGGCCTGCCTAGCTGTGCCAGCGGGTGAGTTGGGGTTGCCCCCCACCAAATGAACAGTGGAGGGATCAGGGTCTTCCACACTCCTCCTAGCAGTGACCACAGTGTCTTCCGAGCTCTTCCCCATCTGTGGGTATGTCAATTTTCGGGGGGGCCTTATGGTCCTTCTCATCCTTCGCTCTCTCTGGATTTCTGGCTCAGACAATACAGGTTCCTCTTCTGGAACCAACTTGGGAGTTTCCACTGGTTCCTGGACACTTGACTCAGGAGCAGGGAGATACATGGAATCTCTTGGATCCCCCTCTAAGAGTAAGTCATAGGCATCTTCCCAAGAATCTGACAAAGGACTGGACGGGATGAACTCAGTAGCTTCTGCATTCAGTGTACTGTCTATGGTGTCTTAATCAGGTGGAAGATCAATAGCAGAAGTTTCTGGGGCCTGGGAAGGCCAAAGCCAATCAAGTTCTTCTCTTTCATCTTCACTTAGCTCTGAGGTCTCTGTATCCCCAATCTGAGGGGTCTGGGACTGAGTGTTTGGCCTGGGAGTATCCAGGATGGAAGTTGGCTCAGGGGAACCCATCGCAGGGGGAATCCGAACTGCTTCAGCTAGTGGGAGTAGGTGATTCCGATGCCAAGTCTTTAAGGGCCCCACCTTCCCTTCTGGCTTTAGTCTGTAAACAGGTAGGCCCGGTAGTTTTTTGCAAATAACATAGGGTTCAGGTCTCCATCTGTCTACAAGCTTGTGTTTTCCAGGGACCCCCAAGTTCCGTAGCAACACTCTGTCTCCAGGTTGTAAATCTTGAATCCGAACTTTCAGATCAAAGTTTTTCTTGTTGCGAGCCCCCCTTTGTTCTGAGGCTGCTTGGGCCTGCTTATAGGCCAATTTTAAATTGTGTCTGAGTCTATCTACATATCCTTTGTGAGAAGTGGCAGAACAATGGTCTATGGAGGTGCCAAAGGCCAGATCTACCGGTAGTCTTGCTTCTCTTCCGAACATAAGTCGATATGGTGAGTACCCTGTAGCGTCACTTGTAGTGCTGTTGTATGCATGCACAACTGCTGCTATGTGGTTGCTCCAATGCTGCTTCTTTTCACTGCTTAAGGTCCCCAGCATGTTTAGCAGGGTTCGGTTGAACCTCTCCGGCTGAGCATCACCTTGTGGATGGTAGGGGGTAGTTCGTGTCTTCTTGATCCCCAAGGAATCCAGGAGCTTCCGGATCAGCTGACTTTCAAAGTCCCTTCCCTGATCTGAGTGAAGCCGTTGTGGTAGCCCCTAGTGTACAAAGTATTTCTCCACAAGTACTTTGGCTACAGTGGACGCCTTCTGGTCTTTGGTTGGGAAGGCCTGGGCATACCGGGTGAAATGGTCGGTTACTACCAGAACATTTCCTAGCCCACTCAAGTCGGGTTCGAGGCAGAGAAAATCAATGCATACCAAATCTAATGGGCCTTGACTTTGCAGATGGCCCATTGGGGCAGCTTGATGGGGTAAAGTCTTTCTCTGGATGCAGCATGCACATGAGTGGCAGTATTCTTCAACTTCGGCCCTCATGCAGGGCCAATAGAAACGGTCCCTAACGAGTTGGAAGGTCCTTTCCGGCCCCAGGTGGCCATGGTTGTCGTGTAGAGCAACCAAGACAGTCTCTCTGTGTTTCTCGGGCAGAAACAATTGCCATTTGTCTTCCAGGTCATCAGAGGGGCCCCTTCGGCAGACCACTCCCTGATGCACCTGCAACCTGTCTCACTCCTTCCAAACAGGCAAGCTTCCTTTGAAGAGTGACACAAGAGTCTATCTGGGTCTTCTAATTGGTCACATCTCAACTCACTCTTTGACAGTTTTGGCAAGTTATCTTCCTCCAACTGGGTTACCCCACAGTACTGTTTGGGGACCCCTACTACAGTGACCCCTATTTCTTCTGCTCTTAAGCCGCCACCGGCCTGGAGTTCAGCCCCCTGACAGAGGGCCCGCACCCCTTCGGGTGCCACTTGGGTCCAGTCTTCTGTACTGCTGATGGGGACATGAGATTTCCAGCCCCAGGTCTGTATTTCAGGCTGAAATTGAAGGCAGACAGTGCCACCAGCCACCTATGTCCTGTGGCATCCAGCTTTGCTGTGGTGAAAAGATAGGTAAGGGGGTTGTTGTCGGTTTTCACGGTGAACTCTGCCCCATACAAATAGTCTCGGAGTTTGTCAACTACCGCCCACTTGAGGGCCAGGAACTCCAACTTATGAGTAGGGTAGTTCTTTTCAGAGGGAGTCAGACTTCTGCTCACATATGCAACAGGTCTCAGTTGCCCTTTGTGCTCCTGATAAAGCACTCCTCCCAGACCATCATGACTGGCATCTACGTGGAGTTCATAAGGCTTCTTTGGGTCTGCGTAGGACAGGGGCAGTGGTTAGACTTTTCTTCAACATCTGGAAGGCCTCTTCACACTTCTCGTTCCACTGGTCCTTGACTGACTCCCCTGGCTTCCTGGGGCACGAGTCATCCTCTTCCCCCTCCGTCTTGAGCAGTTCATTCAGAGGCCTTGCTATCCGAGCAAACCCTTCCATGAATCTCCTATAATAAGAACAGAATCCTAAAAAGGATCTGAGTTCTGTCACAGTGGTGGGCCTTGGCCAGGAGGTGACTGCCTCCAACTTTTCGGGGTCTGTGGCTACCCCATCCTCGGACACTATGTGTCCCAGATAGTTAACTGATGACTGATAGAACTGGCACTTTTCAGGTGAGAGCTTGAGTCCCTCCTCACTGAGTCTTCTCAAAACTTTCTCCAGCCTCTCTTCATGTTCTTCCAAGGTTCTCCCGAAGACAATGATGTCATCTAAGTATACAAGGACTTTGATGAGGTTCATGTCTCCTACAGTCTTTTCCCCTGAGACGTTGGAAGGTGGCCGGGGCTCCAGACAGACCTTGGGGCATCCGGTTGAATTCAAAGAACCCCACTGGGGTTATGAAAGCTGTCTTCTCCTTGTCTTCTGGATGCATAGGGATATGATAGTACCCGCTCTTGAGGTCCATGACGCTGAACCACTTGGCTCCAGACAAGCTCTGTAGGGCATCCTCTATCCTCGGAGTGGTGTACTGGTCAGGTATGGTCCTCCTGTTGAGGGTCCTGTAGTCTATGCACAGCCTCAACGACCCATTCTTCTTCCTGACCACCACTATCGGGGAGGTATAGGGGCTTCTAGATTCTCGAATCACACCAGTTCGCTTGAGCTCGGTGAGCTGTTCCCTCAAGTCTTTGAGGTCTGCTAGCGGAACTTGCCTAACCCTCTCCCTGAAGGGCTTGTCTTCCTGGAGGCGGATTCGATGGGTGGCACTCTTTGCACACCCCACATCGAACTCATCTTGGGAGAAGATCTTTTTCCACCTGGTCAAATGGGCCTTGGCTCTCTCTTTCCAAGCCCTGGGCAGGTTTAGGTTCTCCATGGAAAGTTTCTCCCACACAGTCCTTTCTCCCTCTGCCTTCTCCATGTCTGACAAAGCAACTGGGGTAGCAGGGCTCACCTGGCCCAGCAACATCTTGGCTGGGATCTCCATGGGGCCATCCGTAGTATTCCTGACACTCACAGGTACTTTACAGTGTGCCTTCTTCAGGGCCCTCAACGGGACCACTTCTGGGACTACTTCTAAGCCAGAGTGTTCTCCCCCTGGGTCAGGCTCCAACATGACAAAGGGCCCAGGCTGCTCCCAAGTGAGTTTCACAGTGGCTTTTAAACAGGCTACTTCACCGGGCTGCAGCACTATCTTCTTCCCAGCCTCCAGACCTTCCCTACCCCCTCTTCTGGGGCCTTCTGTTCCAAGATCAGTCGCTGATAAGCTGTCTTCAGCATTGTGTGGATCTCGGTAACTGTGGGCTCTTTCCTTCTTGTCAGAGGGGCCAAGAGTCTTCGGACCAGATCCGTGTTGGTCCCTATTATTAAGGAACTCTTGTTAGCTCCAGGCGGTCGGGGGCATACCACAGCCAAGATATCGAACACTTCGGCCTTCCCGGCTATGGACGGGTTAAAAGTCAGTTTTATAGGCAGATAACCATCATAAGGGAAACTCTCAGTCCCAATTCCCCATATTTCCAGCTCTTCAATCTTCTGGATGGGTAGGTGACTTAGATGCTTGTCATAAAAGTCTTGGTACAACAGGGTCACTTGTGCCCCAGTATCCAATATGGCTCTGGTGTAGACTCCCTCCCCTTGGACAGGTACTATTGGGGAGGGGCCTACCAGCTTCTCTGGATACCGCTTCGAAGGGGTCTCTTTCTTTGGATCTTTGCGTTTCCCTTTTGGACTCTCTTTCTTCCATTTCTCTTTGGACTTAAGTCTCTCTCGGGCCTGGTATGCATTGATCTCCCTCCTTTTAATGGGTGTAACTACCCGCTGAGGGACATTATTCTCTTTCTTTGGTGTACGTTCCCACTAAGGAACCCTGTGCTTCTTCTTAGGGGTTTTGTCCACTCTTTTCATGTGCTTCCTATTCAGTTTGGAGCTCACTGGAGATGATGGGCACCCAGTTGACTCCTTCACCGGGGCCCTCTGAAGTTTTCCGCCGGCTTGCGGTTATTCATCTTTTTTTTCTTTGGGCTGGAACACACTTTGGCGACATGGCCAGCCCCTCCACAGTTGAAACAAATCACATCCCCCCAATCTTGCAACGATGCGGGTGCTGAGATGTTTGGAAACAGTTCCTTCTTTGGGCTTTCCCTCTCTGGTACCCCTTGATCCTTGGCCATCATAGAGGTCAGCATCCCCAATACTTGGGACATCTGTGCCTTCAAGGTATCCACCTCTGAGTCTCTCTCGAGGGTCATGGCCGTCCTGACCACCACTGCCGGAGGATTGGTTGGCTCGACTGATTGGTTCCTCCTTTTGTCTTCCAACATAGCCTCTTCTTCTCTGACCACTCGGATTAAGTCGGGATACTCCAGGCTCTTCTCGTCCTGTCGCGTGCGTAACGCCAATGTGATGGGGTCTAGGGGCTGAGCTCCCCGCAACACCTGCTGAACATGGGCCTCATCCACCTTCCTTGGATCAATTCCCTTCTTCAGTATAATTTTATGCAGGATCTTATCCAGACGCCTCAAGAACTCGGACAGTTTCTCTCCTGTCTTCTGATAGCAGTGTTTTAGCTGGTAAGTGAGCTCAGTGACTTTCTCTGTTCCACCGAACACATTCTGCAAAATGTCCAGATAATCCTGTGCATCACAGTCTTTCTTGCTCAGCTTGAGGTTGCGTATGGCCTCCAAGGCAGGCCCCTTCAGACTCTCTGTGATTCTCTGTTTCTTCTGGTGTTCTGGGACTTCCCATTCTTCTAAAGCCTGAGTGGCACCATCTAGCCACTCCTCAAATCCCTCTTCCCCCGAAGGTACAGGCTTCTTTCCAGAAAATATCCTACGTTTTCTGTATCTCGACATCGGGTAGTCTGTAGGATCCCTCTTGCACTGGGCTACAATCTCCCCCAGGACCGCGCATAATTCTGCGCTGAGGGTGGCCGGTGGTGATCCGGGACTCTCTTTCTTATGCCTTCCTGCTTTTGGGGACTGCACTGGAGATATCTGTGGAGGTGATGGAATTGGTGTCTGAAACCACTTCTAATGGGTCCATGCCGGTACTTTTGGCGCGTTGCTTGCTGTATCAGGATCCCGGACTCGGAGCCCCCACGTGTAGCGCTACCCCCAGTTAAGAGAGCCGCTGAATTTGTTTCGGGCCCTGAATACAGCACCGCTAACCCCCGGCAATCTACTCAACCCACTCTGGCACAGTTAGTCTAAGGGTTATTATCTTATCACAATCTAGCGATATACGCACAATGATAACACACTGAGGGCAAAGTGTTAAAGTATAACTAGTTTACTTTTGTGTAAAAGGCATAGATTAACACATAACACATATATTGTCTGCAGAGCCCTGCAACGGTAAGTATAGTACACACTGAGGATGCTGGCGATTACGCGCCAAGTGCAGCTATCCCTGTCTATGCGCCCTTATGGCGCAGTAACAAAAAGTTCTAACTCCTGGTCAGGCCTGACTCAGATATAACTTAGTCTGTTGGGGAACAATTTCTTTGCATGCAGCTATAACGGTGGTGCAAAGAAACAGTATTTGTAATCCACACGATAGGTAATAGAAGAACACTTCACCGGAGACTACACGACCCAGTTCTATTACTAGTCTCCGGTGGAACAACAGATAAAACTTGGTGGGCCAAGGCAGTCTCTAGGCCTAATCAGAGTAAAGTGTATTTTTCTGGATTGAGCAGGTGCTCACTCACCACTCCGAACGTGATCCCAGTCCGGGACCTCCACCGACTGTGTCTCCGCACACATTGTCTGCAACGGCCGGGTCCCCGGTCCAACTGATGTCAGCAACTTAGAGAAGTCGGATGCCACCCAGGCTCGCAGTGGGGTGGAAGGCTCTCTGGAAATTGTGCAAGGCCCTGGCTTCAGGCCTTTTACTGCCACAGATCCGCACGGGAAGACCTGTTGATAGCAGCGCGGTGTCCAAAGAGGTCGAGCTTAGCCTCGCCCCCTTCTTTTATAGCCCCACCCATGAGTCTCTACGGTGGCCAAATGCACCCTGGGTGCCGAACGGGGTTCTGGGTAACGTAGTCCAGGGGCCTTAAAGGAGACCCC
The DNA here is from genome assembly GCA_029206835.1 of Rana muscosa. NCBI lineage: Eukaryota > Metazoa > Chordata > Amphibia > Anura > Ranidae > Rana > Rana muscosa. The sequence continues at coordinate 98,425,197 of CM055126.1, forward strand.
GCTACACATATAAGAGGGTTGAGAAAAGTTTGTTGATTTACCTCCCGGGTCTGTCCACTGCATACGAAGCCTTGTTATTCCCTGGAAGCGTGTCTTCCAATAATAGAGCCCCACACCAATCGAAAGTCCAACACTCCTTTATTTCTCGTAACACAATCAGTTGAACTTCTATTAACAAAGAACATGGGGGTGTGGGAACGAGTAGGCCCAGGCACAACTGTACTCTCCTATTCCTTTTTAGCGAATAGGCCTGGCGCACGGTCTCTGCCACCGACCGTGAGTTTTGGTCGCTGCCACAGACCGGATGAACTGTTGAGGCCCCTGCCACAGGCCTAATTGCAGGCCTCTGCCACTGACCTGAGTGAATTAGCTGGACCGCTGCCACCGGTCATTGAACGTGGACTGAACTTCCTCTTTGAACTTGGCCCCTGTTCGGGAAAGATATCCCTCCGGGCGGTCTCCAGAGGTTCACTCGGCACTGGAAATCTGCTGCACCAGGTCTTTGGGTGAGTCCTTCCTCCGGTCCCTTACGCCTCTGGATTCCGGTGCCCCACTCCCGGGGCCCCCTAGGACAATCCCTCCCTCGCGGGACCCAGCGGAAGGTACTGGGCCCCAGGCCTCCGGCTGAGTACCTCACCCCAGACTGAAGGTGTCTGGGATGGAACACGAACTCCAGGTGTACAGGCCTAGGCCGCCTGGACACCGACCGCAACCACAGCCCTCAGGTTGAAGGTGCCCGGGACTCCAACCTCGTGGCGAAGAAGTCCGCCCACTTTATACCCTCTCCCAGGATGCACGGCTGGTCCCCCGCCCTGCCGTACAACCGCTGCGAGAGGTCACAAAGGGTACGGCACTGCAGCGATGGTTCAACCCCGGCCCAAAGTGACAGCGCCACCTGCTGGGCCGCAGGGAACTATGCATCACTGGTGTCCTCACCAGTTTAAAAAAAGTACATACCCGCTACACTCTCCCCCCTGTTATTTGACACTGGTCCCCAGTGTCTGGAGCAAACCATGCCCAAAAAGGGTCATCATAGCCTGATCCAGAGACCGACTAACAAATTTCAAAAATAAAAAGTTTTTTTTTTTCTCTTCCTTTCTAAAAATTTACCAACAATTGTGCCTGAACCTGACATGAAAGGGAAAGGAGGGAAACCAACAACACATAACCACATTATCAGAATCACATGTTCACAACAACATTTCCTTACACCCATCCTGACTAAGACCCACCCCATTCTCAGTGGTCTTGATGAGATGTTCTCCTGCAGAGGGGAAAAGAACGTTAAACACACATATACCTGACACATATGTTTGTGTAAGAATGAAAGAAACTCTCCGTGGAGAAGCCCTTTCCTTCTATATGTGTGTGAGTGAACAGTGAATATCGGTGCATAACACAGCCACCTGGTGACAGTGTCGCGGTAACTGCACTGGTTGAAGATCTTCTCTCTTTGAACTTTCTAACTACCCCAAAGTCCATGATCACTTTGCGGGGTGGAAGAATGAAGAACAAGGAACGGCAACAGTCCTTCAATTCCTCCAGAGAGCAGAAACACCCATAACATGGGTACAGTCCCTGGGTTTTCCCGGGAAACAACCCCGGAAAGTTCAGCAGCAACAAACACTAGGCAAGGAGTCTTTTCTCCTACAAGTAGAATCTGGGATGCGGCAAGACAAGGGGCTTGAAATGCTTATCCACAGTCTCTATGTGATATTCAACATCCTCTCCTTCTTTCCGTCGAATCAACACTTTGTCAGCGTGGATGTGCCGACCCAACATCCACTCTTCTTTACAGTCCTTGAACCGCTCAGAGGTTTTCGGGGAACACGCAAGGTACCTGCGGGCATGTGGGACCTGACGGTGCATCCACACAAATTCGTTGTACCAGCGGTCCCGGCAGACTTCCACTTCGTACAGAAGCTCCTTGGGTAAGTACGGGTACTCCCACCCGTACTCGGTAGCACCCTTTTGGCCAAAAAGACGCTGAAGTCTCGCCAGTGGAGGCATAGTGGCCCGGTCTCCCTCACCCAGTTGGACGATGGCGTCTGGATGGCGAGGTGCCTTGACCACCTCCACTCTAGGCATAGGCGGCCGCAACAACAGTCTCTTTTCCCCGGTGCCAGATGCAGGAGGCACCGGAGGTAGAAGGGCAGACTGGGGACGGGATCCCTCCTCAGGCGCTGGTGCCTCCACCCGGGTGTACTATCCCCTGTAGACATGGGTGGATCCCTGACTCTGCGGGACGAGGAGAGAGGCATCTTGTCCCAGCCCTTCTTAGCAAAAAGTTCATCTATGATGACATCGTCTCCCGGATCGGAGAGCGACTCTAGGTCGGAGGTGTCACACTCCTCCGCGGGCAGGTAGCCTGTAGTGGAGGCTAAATTGCCACCTCCCGCGGACACACAGGGCCGTGACTCCCCGACACCTCCGCCCCAACACCAAGTCCCTTTGTCCGGCTTACCGCGGCCCAAAGTTGAGAAGGGATGTCCGGGACTCTTCCTACCGGATCCATCCGGAGCGGTCGTGGGCAAGCAGGGTGATCCACCGCGACCGCTGGACGGGGCAACCAAGCCGGTCTTCCTCTTTGGTGGTGGACGTTGGGAAACAGTGGTGACTGAGTCAGCATCCTCGGATTTCTCCCGTACCTCAGTGATTGCGACCTCCCCTGCAGTCGCTGCAGTGCGCACAGGGATGGCTGTAAAAGCAGCGATTCCTCCTTCATGAGTGGTGTGGCCTGTAGCGCGGTTGAGGTGGATGATTCTGGGTTTTTCAATGGTTGGTTCCACCTCAAATGAGAACTCTCCGCAGGCCTCACAGCGCCCGAATGGTTTCAGCTGACACACCAGTCCCGAACATCCGGGACAAATCAAACCCAGGGCCTCAACGTCCATGCATGAGTACAGGGCGAATCGTCCCCGGGGCTTTAGCCAAATCCCTGTATCCGTTATTGGAGCAGCAGTAGTCAGACTCGTGTTAGTGGGATGAATAGGAATCCACGATGCATTGGTGAACATGGCGACTCTTTGCTGATCCATTACGCACTGCCTTGTTGGTGCCAAAGTCCCCACGTGTAGTCCTTCACACGATTGGACTCCTCCCTTCTTGCACTCCAGTTCGCGGGCTTTCTCCTTCCCTGGGTCACGCCCACGAACTGAGCAGGGAGGGTGTGCCTGATGGCGCCGTGGCCAACAACATGGCCGACCTACTCGGAACTCTTTCGGGCAGACACTTTCAAATTCCAACAACTCCAGCTCCATTGTAGCACGAACACATCCCGGACCAGAGCCCCCACGTGTAGTGGAACCTCACTCTCCCTCTTGGTTATTGTGAACGGCTTGTATCTAGGGGTACCTGGAAGAGGAGAGTGCAGGAATAGTGATGAGCCGAACACCCCCGGGTTCGGTTCGCACCAGAACCCGCGAACGGACCGAAAGTTCGCACGAACATTAGAACCCTATTAAATACAATGGATGCGAACGTTCAGATTCTAAAGTGCTAATTATAACGACTATTATCCATGTTATTGTCCGAAACAGAGTTTGGGAACCCGGGTTCTGCACCAGGGGACATGTATCAATGCAAAAAGAAGTTTTAAAAACAGACGTTTTCCGGGAGCAGTCATTTTAATGATGCATAAAGTGAAAAAAAAAAAGGCAAATATTCCTTTAACCACTTAACGACCGCTCACTGTATATATACGTCGGCAGAATGGCACCGACAGGCACAATCACGTAGAGCATACGTGATTGCCTTTGTACAGTTGGGGGGTCCGATCGGACCCCCCTCCTATACAGTGAGCGGTGGCTAAGTGTCCGGGAGCGTTCCGGGATGAGGGGGCAGCCATTCGTTTCTGGCCACCCCCTCGCGATCGCTCCCGGCGAATGGAAATGCCCCCTCTGTCTGTGTCAGACAGAGGGAGCAGGAGGAAGTGATGTCATCTCTGGTGCGGCGCTCACATATACCGAGCGCCGTACAAGAGAAGATATCAGGTCAGTGCACACAACACTACACTGACACTAGGACACATAGGGACATAAATCGCCCCCAGGCCCCCCAGATCACCCCAGATCACCCCCCAGATCACCCCCCCCAGCCCCCAGTCACAGTGTCACTGATTGCAGTGACCATTTATTTAGTGATCACTGCAATCAGTGACATTTGTGACTGTAAAAGTGTCACCAAAGTTTAGTCTTAGGTCCAGTGTAGCCCCCTAACCCCCCCTAATAAAGGTTTAACCCCCTGATCACCCCCCAGATAACCCTTTCACCGCCTATCACCACTGTCGCTTAGCGATCATTTTTCTGATCGCTGTCTTAGCGTCAGTGATGCCGATCGGCAGCCAGTAATTTTTTTTAGGTTCGCCGCAGGTTTTTATAGCGTCAGGTACCCCAATATATTATCTAATAAAGGTTTAACCCCCTTGATCGCCCCCCAGGTAACCCTTTCACCCCCTATCACCACTGTCACTAAGCGATCGTTTTTCTAAACGCTGTCTTAGTGTCTGTGATGCAGATCGGTAGCCGGTAATTTTTTTTAGGTTCGCCGCAGGTTTTTATAGCGTCAGGTACCCCAATATATTATCTAATAAAGGTTTAACCCCCTTGATCGCCCCCCAGGTAACCCTTTCACCCCCTATCACCACTGTCGCTAAGCAATTGTTTTTCTAAACGCTGTCTTAGTGTCGGTGATGCAGATCGTAGCCAGTAATTTTTTTTAGGTTCGCCGCAGGTTTTTATAGCGTCAGGTACCCCAATATATTATCTAATAAAGGTTTAACCCCCTTGATCGCCCCCCAGGTAACCCTTTCACCCCCTATCACCACTGTCACTAAGCGATCGTTTTTCTAAACGCTGTCTTAGTGTCTGTGATGCAGATCGGTAGCCGGTAATTTTTTTTAGGTTCGCCGCAGGTTTTTATAGCGTCAGGTACCCCAATATATTATCTAATAAAGGTTTAACCCCCTTGATCGCCCCCCAGGTAACCCTTTCACCCCCTATCACCACTGTCGCTAAGCAATTGTTTTTCTAAACGCTGTCTTAGTGTCGGTGATGCAGATCGTAGCCAGTAATTTTTTTTAGGTTCGCCGCATGTTTTTATAGCGTCAGGTACCCCAATATATTATCTAGTAAAGGTTTAAACCCCTTGATCGCCCCCCCAGGTAACCCTTTCACCCCCATCACCACTGTCGCTAAGCAATCGTTTTTCTAAACGCTGTCTTAGTGTCGGTAATGCAGATCGGTAGCTGGTAATTTTTTTTAGGTTCGCCGCAGGTTTTTATAGCGTCAGGTACCCCCATATATTATCTAATAAAGGTTTTAACCCCCTGATTGCCCCTAGTTAACCCTTTCACCAGTGATCACCATATAAGTGCTACGGGTGACGCTGGTTAGTTAGTTTGCTTTTTATAGTGTCAGGGCACCCGCCGTGTATATAACCCAATAAAGGTTTAACCCCCTGATCGCCCGGCGGGTGATATCAATTAGGTTTTAGCGTCAGAGAGGGTCTGAGTCACACCCCAGGCAGCGTCAGGTTAGTGCCAGTAACGCTAACACCCACGCGTGAAGCATACACCCCCCTTAGTGGTATAGTATCTGAACAGATCAATATCTGATCTGATCAGATCTATACTAGCGTCCCCAGCAGTTTAGGGTTCCCAAAAACGCAGTGTTAGCGGGATCAGCCCAGATACCTGCTGGCACCTGCGTTTTGCCCCTCCGTCCAGCCCAGGCCACCCAAGTGCAGTATCGATCGATCACTGTCACTTACAAAACAAAAACACACATAACTGCAGCATTCGCAGAGACAGGCCTGATCCCTGTGACTTCAGTGCTGTAGGAGGTGATTTCACCACCACAGTTAAAAAAAAAAAGCAAATATGCCGAAGCATTGGGGCAGCAGGGGCGGAGGAGCGATTTTGCTCCTAATGCCGCGTACATACGGTCGAAATTCCGACGGAGGCTTGCCCGTGGAAAAGTCCGACCATGTGTGTGCGGCATAACTTTTTTGCGGGAGGATGCCCCCATGCTTCGGCATATATAAATGGTGCGTGTATGCCCATCATTGGAAGTGGGTGGATGAAGGGCGGTATTCTAATGGTGGGCATACCCACCGATCAATCTCTTTTTTCGTTCAGCCAACTGGCTGCATGAAATAAAAAGATTACAATACATGTCCAACAAGGACCAGCAACGTACTGGTATGTTGCTGGACTTTGAATGTTTATACCAGAATGATGCCTGCGGGTTTAGGTATCATCTTGGTATCATTCTTTTCAGCCTGCGGCCGGCTTTCATGTAAAAGCAATCCTAGCGGCTAATTAGCCTCTGGACTGCTTTTACAAGCAGTGGGAGGGAATGCCCCCCCCCCCGGATATAAAAAGCGCCATTGGGAAATTGGGAAAGCATTTTATCACACCGATCTTGGTGTGGTCAGATGCTTTGAGGGCAGAGGAAAAATCTAGGGTCTAGAAGACCCCAGTTTTTTCAAAAAAAGAGTACCTGTCACTACCTATTGCTATCATAGGGGATATTTACATTCCCTGAGATAACAATAAAAATGATAAAAAAAAAAAATACTTGGAAGGAACAATTTAAAAATAAAATAAAAAAGCAAAATTAATAATAAAAAAAAAAAAAAAAAAAAAAGCACCCCTGTCCTGCCCTGCTCTTGCCCAATGGCGAACGCAAGCGTCGGTCTGGCGTCATATGTAAACAGCAATTGCACCATGCATGTGAGGTATCACCGCAAAGGTCAGATCGAGGGCAATCATTTTAGCAGTAGACCTCCTCTGTAAATCTACTGGGGTAACCTGTAAAGGCTTTTAAAGGCTTTTAAAAATGTATGTAGTTTGTCGCCAATGCGCGTTTGTGCGAAATTTTAAAGCATGTCGTGTTTGGTATCTATGTACTCGGCCTAAGATCATCTTTTTTATTTCATCAAACATTTGGGCAATATAGTGTGTTTTAGTGCATTAAAATTAAAAAAAGTGTATTTTTTAACCCAAAAAATGCGTTTGAAAAATCGCTGCGCAAATACTGTGTAGAAAAAAAAAATGCAACACCCACCATTTTAATCTGTAGGGCCTTTGCTTTAAAAATATATATAATGTTTGGGGGTTCAACATAATTTTCTTGCAAAAAAAAAAATGTTTTCATGTAAACAAAAAGTGTCAAAAAGGGCTTTGTCTTCAAGTGGTTAGAAGAGTGGATGTAAGCTTCCTAATGTTGTGTATAAAATGCCAGAACAGTTCAAAACCCCCCCAAATGACCCCATTTTGGAAAGTAGACACCCCAAGCTATATACTGAGAGGCATGTCGAGTCCATGGAATATTTTATATGTTGACACAAGTTGCGGAAAAACGACAATTATTATTTTTTTTTTTGCACAAAGTTGTCACTAAATGATATATTGCTCAAACATGCCATGGGCATATGTGGAATTACACCCCAAAATACATTCTGTTGCTTCTCCTGAGTACGGGGATACCACATGTGTGAGACTTTTTGGGAGCCTAGCCACGTACGGACACCAAAAACCAAGCACCGCCTTCAGGCTTTCTAAGGGTGTAAATTTTTGATTTCACTTCTCACTGCCTATCACAGTTTCGGAGGCCATGGAATGCCCAGATAGCACAAAACCCCCCCAAATGACCCAATTTTGGAAAGTAGACACCCCAAGCTATTTGCTGAGAGGTATTGTGAGTATTTTGCAGATCTCGCTTTTTGTCACAAAGTTTTGAAAATTGAAAAAAAAAAAATATATATATATATATTTTCTTTCTTCATTTTCAAAAACAAATGAGAGCTGTAAAATACTCGCCATTCCTCTCAGCAAATAGCTTGGGGTGTCTATATTCCAAAATGGGGTCATTTGGGGGGGTTTTGTGCGATTTTGGCATTTTATGGCCTTCGAAACTGTGATAGGTAGTGAGGAGTGAAATCAAAAATTTGTGCCTAGAAATCCTGAAGGCGGTGCTTGGTTTTCGGGGTCCCGTACGCGGCTAGGCTCCTAAAAAGTCGCACACATGTGGTATCCCCGTACTCAGGAGAAGCAGAAAAATGTATTTTGGGGTGTAATTCCACATATAACCATGGCATGTGTGAGCAATATATCATTTAGTGACAACTTTTTGTATTTTTTTTTTTTTGTCATTATTCAATCACTTGGGACAAAAAAATATATATTCAATGGGCTCAACAGGCCTCTCAGCAATTTCCTTGGGGTGTCTACTTTCTAAAATGGGGTCATTTGGGGGGGTTTTGTGCTATTTTGGCATTTTATGGCCTTCGAAACTGTGATAGGTAGTGAGGAGTGAAATCAAAAATTTGCGCCCTTAGAAATCCTGAAGGCGGTGCTTGGTTTCCGGGGTCCCGTACGCGGCTAGGCTCCCAAAAAGTCCCACACATGTGGTATCCCCGTACTCAGGAGAAGCAGCAAAATGTATTTTGGGGTGAAATTCCACATATAACCATGGCATGTGTGTGCAATATATCATTTAGTGACAACTTTTTGTAATTTTTTTTTTTTTTTTTAGTCATTATTCAATCACTTGGGACAAAAAAATAAAAAATTCAATGGGCTCAACATGCCTCTCAGCAATTTCCTTGGGGTGTCTACTTTCCAAAATGGGGTCATTTGGGGGGGTTTTGTACTGCCCTGTCATTTTAGCACCTCAAGAAATGAGATAGGCAGTCATAAATTTAAAGCTGTGTAAATTTCAGAAAATGTACCCTAGTTTGTAAACTCTATAACTTTTGCGCAAACCAATAAATATACGCTTATTGACATTTTTTTTACTAAAAACATGTGGCTGAATACATTTTGGCCTAAATGTATGACTACAATTGAGTTTATTCGATTTTTCTTATAACAAAAAGTAGAAAATATCATTTTCAAATTTTCGGTCTTTTTCCGTTTATATCGCAAAAAATAAAAATCGCAGAGGCAATCAAATACCATTAAAAGAAAGCTCTATTTGTGGGAAGAAAAGGACGCAAATTTCGTTTGGGTACAACATTGCATGTCCGCACAATTTACAGTTAAAGCAGCGCAGTGCAAAATTCTGAATTCACCTCTGGTCCTCTAGCTACCAAATGGTCCGGGGCTTAAGTGGTTAAATATTGTACCTGGGGGGTGTCTAAAGTATGCCTGTGAAGTGCCACATGTTTCCCGTGTTTAGAACTGTCCCTGCACAAAATGACACTTCTAAAGGAAAAAAAAGCCATTTAAAACTGCTTGCGGCTTTAATGTAATGTCTGGTCCCGGTAATATGGATGAAAATCTTTAAGAAAAATGGCATAGCTACCCCATGACCCCCCCCCCCCTACCCCAGCCCATTACCAGCCCCTTTGGGTCTTGTATGGATATTAAGGGGAACCCCGCACATAAAATAAAAAAGGCCCTATATACTCTGAACAGCCGTATACAGGCGGTGCATACAAGACAGGGACTGTAGGTTTGTTCTTATGTAGAATCTGTTTGTAATTTTGAACAGCTGCATTGTTTAAGTGTAGCTCCATGCCAAATTCCTTTTTTTTAGCTTTTTGGAAAACATAGGGAACGGTTATCACCCCTGTCACATTTTTTTTGCTGTCTGTGCCCCTGTTCAGAACATTTCACCTCACTTTGCGTCCCAATGACAACTGTTTTTGAAATGTGGTGTTTTTATTGAAACAAGGATTGTTGATAAAGCATCAGTAGAGAGGAGACACCTTTCTCCCATATTAATTCTTACAGGAGAGAATTTTCCTTCCAAGGGGTAGATTTCCTCTCACTTCCTGTTGTCTTCTTCTGTTTGCAAGTAGTAGTAGTTTGTAAGTTGGATGTTTGAAAGTAGGGACCTGCCGTATATACTCTGCAGAAATTGGCCCCTTAGGTGTTGGTGTTGGCACAACACTGAAAACACTCACAGTTATTCTTGGTGGGTGCTGGAACGCCCTGCTGTCAACTATTATATCAGGAATTGTAATAACATATAATTGTTGATCAGTGGTAGTAAAAATTGTGCCTTTGATGGTGGTGCTGGTGCCACAACACTGTAAGGCCTGACAGTTACTCTTGGTGGGCGCAGCAATGGGCCCTGCTGTGAATTATTAGATCAATAATTATAATTGCATGCCCCTGTTGAATAGGGGCTGAAAAATTGGGCCTTTGGTGGTGGTGGTGGTGGTGATGGTGGTGCTGGTGCCACAACACTGTAAGGCCTGACAGTTACTCTTGGTGGGCGCAGCAATGGGTCCTGCTGTGAATTATTAGATCAATAATTATAATTGCATGCCCCTGTTGAACAGGGGCTGAAAAATTGGGCCTTAGGCACTGGTGGCACAACACTGCAACCCCTCACAGATACTGTACTTGGAGCACAGCAATGAGGCCTGTTGCAAAGTATTGCATCAAAAATTTTAATTACACGCCCCTGTTAAACAGGGGCTGAAAAATTGGGCCTTAGCCACTGGTGGCATCACCCATAAACCAAAATGATCTTCCAAGCTATCATCATTAATCGTATCATTGAGGAGGAGGAGGAGGATAGCCAGTCAACATAACAGCACAGGCACTCAGCATCAGCATCAGTCTTGAAGGGATGTGACATTTTAAAATCAATTAGTCTGTTATATCAGCATCTGGTGTGTGGTAGCTGGTGGTGATCCAAGACTGGTTCATCTTGATGAAAGTCAGTCGATCAACTGAGTCGGTGGACAGGCGCACCCTGTGATCCGTGACAAATCCTCCAGCAGCACTGAATGTGCGTTCTGAAAGAACGCTGGATGCAGGACAGGCCAGTAGCTCAATTGCATACTGTGCAAGCTCTGGCCAGTGATCCATCCTCAAGACCCAGTAAGCCAGAGGATTTTCGGTGGGGAAGGTATACAAGTCTGACCTTGCCCCTAGGTATTCCTGGACCATGTATATCAGACGCTGGCGATGGTTGCTGGAACCGATCATACTTTGGGGCTGCGGACTAAAGAATTGTCTGAACGCATCGGTCAGACGGCCACCTTCCCCACCGCTCCTTCTTTGACTGCCCGAAGCCTCAGCAACTCGTTGTCCAGGACCAGGAGTTTGTAACCTCCCAGTCTCTGGGAACGCGTTGCACAGACCTTTCTGCAAGGCCTCCTGGAGTTGTCTCATCCTCTGCTCCCTCTGCAATGGTACGATAAGGTCCGCAACCTTACCCTTGTACCGTGGATCAAGGAGAGTGGCCAGCCAGTAATGGTCCCTCTCCTTGATCCGAAGAATACGAGGATCCTTCCGCAGACTTTGCAGGATCAGGGAGGCCATGCAGCGTAGGTTAACTGAGGCATTCAGTCCGGAGTCCTCTGGGTCACTAAGGACGACATGATCCGCAGCCACCTCCTCCCAGCCACGTACAAGTCCACTGGTTTCTTGGGACTGTAAATCATCCCTAAAAGACTGCTGCTGATGATGCTGAGTGCCAGCCTCCACCTCCATGCTGACACAATCCTCCTCCTCCTCCTCCTCCTCTTCCTGTGCGATGGGTGGGACAGAAGGAACACTGTCTGGGTAAAGGGGGCCTTGAGAGGCAAGGAAGTCCTCCTCTTCCTGCCTCTGTTCTGCCTCAAGTGCCCTGTCCATTATTCCACGCAGCGTGTGCTCCAACAGGTGGACAAGAGGTACAGTGTCACTGATGCATGCACTGTCACTGCTCACCATCCTCGTGGCCTCCTCAAATGGTGCCAGGACAGTGCATGCATCCCTGATCATGCCCCACTGGCGTGGTGAAAAAAACCCGAGCTCCCCTGACCCTGTCCTGGTGCCGTAGTCGCACAGGTACTCATTGATGGCCCTCTGCTGCGTGTGCAGCCGCTGCAGCATGGCCAACGTTGAGTTCCACCTGGTGGGCATGTCACATATAAGGCGGTTCTTGGGCAGGTTCAACTCCTTTTGCAGCTCAGCCAGGCGAGCACTGGCATTATAAGATCTGCGGAAATGCACACAGACTTTCCTGGCCTGCCTCAGGACATCCTGTAAGCCCGGGTACCTGCCCAAGAACCGCTGCACCACCAGGTTAAGGACGTGAGCCATACAGGGCACATGGGTCAGTTGTCCCTGTCGGAGGGCGGAGAGGAGGTTGGTGCCATTGTCGCAAACCACCATTCCTGGCTTAAGCTGGCGTGGCGTCAACCACCTCTCGGCCTGCCCCTGCAGAGCAGACAGGACCTCTGCCCCAGTGTGGCTCCTGTCCCCCAAACACACCAGCGCAAGCACGGCATGGCATCTTTTTGCCTGCGTACTTGCGTAGCCCCTTGAACGCCTACGGAGAACCGCTGGTTCCGAGGACAAACCACAGGAAGAGGCCATGGAGGAAGAAGAAGAGGAGGGGGTGGAGGAGAGAGGTGTGTCACAACCAGTAGTAGCATTTTGGAGGCGTGGCGGTGGAACAACCTCCAACACTACTGCACCTTGTCCTGCATCCTTCCCAGCTACCAAAAGAGTGACCCAATGGGCCATGAAAGAAAGGTAACGTCCCTGTCCATGCCTGCTGGACCATGAGTCAGCGGTAATATGCACCTGACCGCTGACCGCCCTGTCCAGGGAGGCCAAGACATTGCCTTCCACATGCCTGTAGAGAGCCGGAATCGCCTTCCGTGCAAAAAAGTGGCGTTTGGGAACCTGCCACTGAGGAACCGCACATTGCACAAACTCACGGAAGGGGGCCGAGTCTACCAACTGAAAAGGCAGCAGTTGAAGCGCTAGCAATTTAGCCAAGCTAGCATTCAACCGCTGGGCATGTGGATGGCTGGGAGTGAACTTCTTTTGACGGTCCAGCAGCTAGGGCAGGGAAATTTGCCTGCTAGAATCGGTCGTTGGTGTACTGCTAGCAGAGTGCCCGCAAGTACTTGCCTGTGACACACCTAATTCTACTACACCTTCATTCCTCTCAGAGCAGGTTTCAGAGAGGAGTGATGGTATAGTGGGGTTGGAGATCCCAGCTGATGCGGTGCAAGAAGAGGTCAGCTTTGTTCTTTGGTGTGGGTCTTTAAGGTAGGCTTGCCAACGAGCTGCATGGCAGGTCAACATATGTCTGATCAAGCATGTGGTGCCCAAGCGGCTGATGTTTTGGCCACGCGATATACGCTTGAGACATATGTTGCAAACAGCAGCTGTGCGATCTGATGCACTCGCCTCAAAAAAGGCCCACACCAAAGAACTTTTTGAATGACGGGCAGAGGCAGCGCCCTGCACAGGCGGAGCTCTGCGGTGTGATTCCGTCGGTGTGCTGCCCATACGCTGGCCACTCAAGGGCATCCTGCCTCGTTGGAGATGTGCCTCCTCCTCATCCTCCTCCTCCTCCTCCTCTCTCCTATTAGGCACCCACGTGGAGTCAGTGACCTCATCATCCCCTCCCTCCTCATCACTGGAGCCAATCTGGCAGTATGCTGCAGCTGCTGGAGCATGACTGCCAGATTGGTGTCCTTCTTGAGCATCCCCTCTCTCTGCTCTCACGCTGCTGCCTTCCTGTAGCTGGGTATCATCATCAGATCCTTCGAAACGCTGGGCATCCTCCTGGAGCATGTACCCAACACTGTGCTCAAACAGTTCGGGGGACTCCTCAGGAGGAGGACATGGTGGGTCTAGGGAAGGATTGACTAATGAAGATAATGATACCAGAGAAGAGGACGCTTTGGCAGCTGCTTTGCCAGTACCCTGAGCCTGGGTGAGAGAGGGTGAGGAGGATGAGGTGGGCTTGGTCATCCACTCTACCAAGTCTTCGGCATGATGTGGCTCAACATGTCCAGCTGCCGAAAAGAAGGACAAGCGTGTCCCATGGCCATGTGCTGATGACAATGCACCGCGTCCACGACCAGCACTGTTGCCCCCAGACACAGAGCCTGCTTGCCCTCTTTTTTTGCCTCCTGACTGTCTGCCTCTCCTTGTTTGCCTTCCAGGATGGCCTGCAGGGAGATGGGAAAAATAGCAATAAGGGCTACCTTCAGGTGTATACTGTGCAGGAGGCTTAGCAACAATGACACTGACACTGTCCCCTGCCTATCCTTCTCTGTCCCTAAACTCAAGGATTTGAAATATTTGAAATATGGAACAGCAAAATTGGTTTAGAATAGAATAGCACACTGTCAGTTTCACTCACTGTACCTCTCTGTCCCTAAACTCAAGGATTGAAAATATGGTTCAGCAAAATTGGTTTAGAACAGAATAGGACACTTTCCCTCACTGTCCTACTCTGTCCCTCCCTACAAACAAGATTTAGCACAGAATAGCACACTGATAATTGCCACGAGTGTCCTTCTCTGTCCCTAAACTCAAGGATTGAAAATATGGAACAGCAAAATTGGTTTAGAACAGAATAGCACACTGACACATTCCCTCACTGTCCTACTCTGTCCCTCCCTACAAAAAAGATTTAGCACAGAATAGCACACTGATAATTTCCACGAGTGTCCTTCTCTGTCCCTAAACTCAAGGATTGAAAATATGGAACAGCAAAATTGGTTTAGAACAGAATAGCACACTGACACTTTCCCTCACTGTCCTACTCTGTCCCTCCCTACAAACAAGATTTAGCACAGAATAGCACACTGATAATTTCCACGAGTGTCCTTCTCTGTCCCTAAACTCAAGGATTGAAAATATGGAACAGCAAAATTGGTTTAGAACAGAATAGCACACTGACACTTTCCCTCACTGTCCTACTCTGTCCCTCCCTACAAACAAGATTTAGCACAGAATAGCACACTGAAAATTGCCACGAGTGTCCTTCTCTGTCCCTAAACTCAAGGATTGAAAATATGGAACAGCAAAACTGGTTTAGAACAGAATAGCACACTGACACTTTCCCTCACTGTCCTACTCTGTCCCTCCCTACAAACAAGATTTAGCACAGAATAGCACACTGATAATTGCCACGAGTGTCCTTCTCTGTCCCTAAACTCAAGGATTGAAAATATGGAACAGCAAAATTGGTTTAGAACAGAATAGCACACTGACACTTTCCCTCACTGTCCTAATCTGTCCCTCCCTACAAACAAGATTTAGCACAGAATAGCACACTGATAATTTCCACGAGTGTCCTTCTCTGTCCCTAAACTCAAGGATTGAAAATATGGAACAGCAAAATTGGTTTAGAACAGAATAGCACACTGACACTTTCCCTCACTGTCCTACTCTGTCCCTCCCTACAAACAAGATTTAGCACAGAATAGCACACTGATAATTGCCACGAGTGTCCTTCTCTGTCCCTAAACTCAAGGATTGAAAATATGGAACAGCAAAATTGGTTTAGAACAGAATAGCACACTGACACTTTCCCTCACTGTCCTACTCTGTCCCTCCCTACAAACAAGATTTAGCACAGAATAGCACACTGATAATTTCCACGAGTGTCCTTCTCTGTCCCTAAACTCAAGGATTGAAAATATGGAACAGCAAAATTGGTTTAGAACAGAATAGCACACTGACACTTTCCCTCACTGTCCTACTCTGTCCCTCCCTACAAACAAGATTTAGCACAGAATAGCACACTGAAAATTGCCACGATTGTCCTTCTCTGTCCCTAAACTCAAGGATTGAAAATATGGAACAGCAAAATTGGTTTAGAACAGAATAGCACACTGACACTTTCCCTCACTGTCCTACTCTGTCCCTCCCTACAAACAAGATTTAGCACAGAATAGCACACTGATAATTGCCACGAGTGTCCTTCTCTGTCCCTAAACTCAAGGATTGAAAATATGGAACAGCAAAATTGGTTTAGAACAGAATAGCACACTGACACTTTCCCTCACTGTCCTACTCTGTCCCTCCCTACAAACAAGATTTAGCACAGAATAGCACACTGATAATTTCCACGAGTGTCCTTCTCTGTCCCTAAACTCAAGGATTGAAAATATGGAACAGCAAAATTGGTTTAGATCAGAATAGCACACTGACACTTTCCCTCACTGTCCTACTCTGTCCCTCCCTACAAACAAGATTTAGCACAGAATAGCACACTGATAATTGCCACGAGTGTCCTTCCCTGTCCCTAAACTCAAGGATTGAAAATATGGAACAGCAAAATTGGTTTAGAACAGAATAGCACACTGACACTTTCCCTCACTGTCCTACTCTGTCCCTCCCTACAAACAAGATTTAGCACAGAATAGCACACTGATAATTTCCACGAGTGTCCCTCTCTGTCCCTAAACTCAAGGATTGAAAATATGGAACAGCAAAATTGGTTTAGAACAGAATAGCACACTGACACTTTCCCTCACTGTCCTACTCTGTCCCTCCCTACAAACAAGATTTAGCACAGAATAGCACACTGAAAATTGCCACGAGTGTCCTTCTCTGTCCCTAAACTCAAGGATTGAAAATATGGAACAGCAAAATTGGTTTAGAACAGAATAGCACACTGACACTTTCCCTCACTGTCCTACTCTGTCCCTCCCTACAAACAAGATTTAGCACAGAATAGCACACTGATAATTGCCACGAGTGTCCTTCTCTGTCCCTAAACTCAAGGATTGAAAATATGGAACAGCAAAATTGGTTTGGAAAAGAATAGCACACTGACACTTTCCCTCACTGTCCTACTCTGTCCCTCCCTACAAACAAGATTTAGCACAGAATAGCACACTGAAAGTTGCCACGAGTGTCCTTCTCTGTCCCTAAACTCAAGGATTGAAAATATGGAACAGCAAAATTGGTTTAGAACAGAATAGCACACTGACACTTTCCCTCACTGTCCTACTCTGTCCCTCCCTACAAACAAGATTTAGCACAGAATAGCACACTGATAATTGCCACGAGTGTCCTTCTCTGTCCCTAAACTCAAGGATTGAAAATATGGAACAGCAAAATTGGTTTAGAACAGAATAGCACACTGACACTTTCCCTCACTGTCCTAATCTGTCCCTCCCTACAAACAAGATTTAGCACAGAATAGCACACTGATAATTTCCACGAGTGTCCTTCTCTGTCCCTAAACTCAAGGATTGAAAATATGGAACAGCAAAATTGGTTTAGAACAGAATAGCACACTGACACTTTCCCTCACTGTCCTACTCTGTCCCTCCCTACAAACAAGATTTAGCACAGAATAGCACACTGATAATTGCCACGAGTGTCCTTCTCTGTCCCTAAACTCAAGGATTGAAAATATGGAACAGCAAAATTGGTTTAGAACAGAATAGCACACTGACACTTTCCCTCACTGTCCTACTCTGTCCCTCCCTACAAACAAGATTTAGCACAGAATAGCACACTGATAATTTCCACAAGTGTCCTTCTCTGTCCCTAAACTCAAGGATTGAAAATATGGAACAGCAAAATTGGTTTAGAACAGAATAGCACACTGACACTTTCCCTCACTGTCCTACTCTGTCCCTCCCTACAAACAAGATTTAGCACAGAATAGCACACTGATAATTTCCACGAGTGTCCTTCTCTGTCCCTAAACTCAAGGATTGAAAATATGGAACAGCAAAATTGGTTTAGAACAGAATAGCACACTGACACTTTCCCTCACTGTCCTACTCTGTCCCTCCCTACAAACAAGATTTAGCACAGAATAGCACACTGAAAATTGCCACGATTGTCCTTCTCTGTCCCTAAACTCAAGGATTGAAAATATGGAACAGCAAAATTGGTTTAGAACAGAATAGCACACTGACACTTTCCCTCACTGTCCTACTCTGTCCCTCCCTACAAACAAGATTTAGCACAGAATAGCACACTGATAATTGCCACGAGTGTCCTTCTCTGTCCCTAAACTCAAGGATTGAAAATATGGAACAGCAAAATTGGTTTAGAACAGAATAGCACACTGACACTTTCCCTCACTGTCCTACTCTGTCCCTCCCTACAAACAAGATTTAGCACAGAATAGCACACTGATAATTTCCACGAGTGTCCTTCTCTGTCCCTAAACTCAAGGATTGAAAATATGGAACAGCAAAATTGGTTTAGAACAGAATAGCACACTGACACTTTCCCTCACTGTCCTACTCTGTCCCTCCCTACAAACAAGATTTAGCACAGAATAGCACACTGATAATTGCCACGAGTGTCCTTCCCTGTCCCTAAACTCAAGGATTGAAAATATGGAACAGCAAAATTGGTTTAGAACAGAATAGCACACTGACACTTTCCCTCACTGTCCTACTCTGTCCCTCCCTACAAACAAGATTTAGCACAGAATAGCACACTGATAATTTCCACGAGTGTCCTTCTCTGTCCCTAAACTCAAGGATTGAAAATATGGAACAGCAAAATTGGTTTAGAACAGAATAGCACACTGACACTTTCCCTCACTGTCCTACTCTGTCCCTCCCTACAAACAAGATTTAGCACAGAATAGCACACTGATAATTGCCACGAGTGTCCTTCTCTGTCCCTAAACTCAAGGATTGAAAATATGGAACAGCAAAATTGGTTTAGAACAGAATAGCACACTGACACTTTCCCTCACTGTCCTACTCTGTCCCTCCCTACAAACAAGATTTAGCACAGAATAGCACACTGAAAATTGCCACGAGTGTCCTTCTCTGTCCCTAAACTCAAGGATTGAAAATATGGAACAGCAAAATTGGTTTAGAACAGAATAGCACACTGACACTTTCCCTCACTGTCCTACTCTGTCCCTCCCTACAAACAAGATTTAGCACAGAATAGCACACTGATAATTGCCACGAGTGTCCTTCTCTGTCCCTAAACTCAAGGATTGAAAATATGGAACAGCAAAATTGGTTTAGAACAGAATAGCACACTGACACTTTCCCTCACTGTCCTACTCTGTCCCTCCCTACAAACAAGATTTAGCACAGAATAGCACACTGATAATTTCCACGAGTGTCCTTCTCTGTCCCTAAACTCAAGGATTGAAAATATGGAACAGCAAAATTGGTTTAGAACAGAATAGCATACTGACACTTTCCCTCACTGTCCTAATCTGTCCCTCCCTACAAACAAGATTTAGCACAGAATAGCACACTGATAATTGCCACGAGTGTCCTTCTCTGTCCCTAAACTCAAGGATTGAAAATATGGAACAGCAAAATTGGTTTAGAGCAGAATAGCACACTGACACTTTCCCTCACTGTCCTACTCTGTCCCTCCCTACAAACAAGATTTAGCACAAAATAGCACACTGACACTTTCCCTCACTGTACCTCTCTGTCCCTAAACTCAAGGATTGAAAATATGGTTCAGCAAGATTGGTTTAGAACAGAATAGCACACTGACACTTTCCCTCACTGTACCTCTCTGTCCCTACAAACAAGGATTAGCACAGAATAGCACACTGTCACTGACACTCTCCCTACCTATCCTTATTTGTCCCTAAACACAAGGAATCCAGGATTAGTAAAGGAAAAATAATGACACTGTCCCTGCCTATGCTTCTCTTTCCCTGCTCCGGAACACACTACACAAGGCCGCCGCGCTGGCGGCCTTTTATAGTGTGGGGCGTGTACTAAACCCCCTCAGCAATAATTGGCCACAGGCATCCTGCCTGTGGCCAATCATTGCTCTCCTCGCTGCCGGCGCTGTGATTGGCCAAGCATGCGGGGTCACAGTGCATGCTTGGCCAATCACAGCGCCTGGATGACACTGCGATGGCGTAGTGCATTGTGGGCCGTTCGCGTCACTCGAATTTGGCGCGAACGGCCCAAATAGTTCGATCTTCGTCGAACGATCGAACAGCCGATGTTCGAGTCGAACGTATGTTCGACTCGAACACGAAGCTCATCCCTATGCAGGAACACTACGCCAAGCTCTCCCCTCATGTGTATAAGAGGGTTGAGCAAAGTTAGTTGATTTACCTCCCGGGTCTGTCCACTGCATACGAAGCCTTGTTGTTCCCTGGAAGCGTGTCTGCCAATAATAGAGCCCCACACCAATCGAAAGTCCAACACTCCTTTATTTCTCGTAACACAATCAGTTGAACTTCCATTAACAACGAACATGGGGGTGTGGGAACAAGTAGGCCCAGGCACAACTGTACTCTCCTATTCCTTTTTAGCGAATAGGCCTGGCGCACGGTCTCTGCCACCAACTGTGAGTTTTGGTCGCTGCCACCGACCGGATGAACTGTTGAGGCCCCTGCCACAGGCCTAATTGCAGGCCTCTGCCACTGACCTGAGTGAATTAGCTGGACCGCTGCCACCGGTCATTGAACGTGGACTGAACTTCCTCTTTGAACTTGGCCCCTGTTCGGGAAAGATATCCCTCCGGGCGGTCTCCAGAGGTTCACTCGGCACTGGCAATCTGCTGCACCAGGTCTTCGGGTGAGTCCCTCCTCCGGTCCCTTACGCCTCTGGATTCGGGTGCCCCACTCCCGGGGCCCCCTAGGACAATCCCTCCCTCGCGGGACCCAGCGGAAGGTACTGGGCCCCAGGCCTCCGGCTGAGTACCTCACCCCAGACTGAAGGTGTCTGGGATGGAACACGAACTCCAGGTGTCCAGGCCTAGGCCGTCTGGACACCGACTGCAACCACAGCCATCAGGCTGAAGGTGCCCGGGACTCCAACCTCGTGGCAAAGAAATCCCCCCTTTATACCCTCTCCCAGGATGCACGGCGGGTCCCCCGCCCCACAACCGCTGCGAGAGGTCACAAAGGGTACGGCACTGCAGCGATGGTTCAACCCCGGCCCAAAGTGACAGCGCCACCTGCTGGGCCGCAGGGAACTATGCATCACTGGTGTCCTCACCAGTTTAAAAAAAGTACATATCCGCTACATATATATGTAGCGGATGGTTGCTACTAGTAACTAACATCCACCATATCACCCTGCTGCCAGACCTCCATCTATCACCTCTGAGACAATGAACAGTTTGCATTGTTTTGTTTATTGTGGGATTACAGTCACTTCCCCTGCATAACCCATGCAGACTATTGCTCCTCCTCTGCATCCACTCATGCAGACTATTGCTACCAGGACTTCTCTCCTCCTGCACAAAACTTCCACTGTAAACGATTAGTCTTTCTGTCCCATCATCTGTATTTGCTGTCTTATTACTAGGCCAGGGGTCTGCAGTACCCCTCCCCGGCGGCCTAGTAGTTTAGCAGCTTGTTTTAGGTGGTGGACTACTGATCCCAGCTAGCCCGACTTGCAAATCCTGTGCCCGCAGGCCGCATTGATTTGACACAAACCCCACAGTCTCTCCTCTGACCTCGCACCCAGCTCCCCCTGGCATGCCTCTTCCGGAAATCCACTGTTTTTCACTCTCACCGACCTTCTCCCGCCCTGAGTCCATAATGGAGAACTTTAACTGGACATGCGTTCCGATAACTTCTCCAGCCCCTCTGTTCCAGGACACCTCCTCCATGACCGTGTAAGGATGAGGCTCCCTCCCAGCTCTCCCAGGCTCCTCCGCTGGGCCGCGCACCCCCCCAGATGGGGATGGGCCCCAGCCGACAACTCCCCTCCAGTGGGCTGGACCTGAGCTTATATGGGAGGCCTGCCCCCTGCCAATTCCAGTTGGGGATTGGTCAGGGCTCCTCAGCTGAGCTCCCTGTCACTCCAGTCCTGTGCCCTGCCCCTCTTCTAAAACAGTCTCCCTGGAAGCAGGGGAGGCGCCCCAGAACTAAAGCACAGGTGGTCACACTCACTGCTACACTAACCACTCCCTGCCCCCATATCAAAACAAGCAGACCTAGCATGCAGCATAGGCCTGCCTAAATTTACCTTCCTGGCAGCCTACCACACTAAAATCCTCACTCTAGCACCTACCTATGGTAGAGGGTGCTACATTCACCCCCACCAAGTCACAGCTGGTCCCCAGCTGTGGAAAAAAAAATACAAAAATACCTCCTGGGCCCAGGAGTAAAGGGCATCCCATAAAATAGGTTGGATATGGGAAGGGAGAAAACTTGGACGGGGCTATGCACAAATAAATTAAGTACAAAATAATATGTACATTCTTGTCACATATTTACACTGTACAATTTGAGCATAGACATCCTAACTACAGGTCCCTGCAGCTAGGTACATACAAGTGGAGCCAGAGCATTACTCCCTCAGGAGCAATACTCTGCCTCACACAGGTCTTTATCTGTTCCCGCGGTGGAGATGGACAGCCGTCTCATCCCTGGCGTTCCTAAAAGAAGACAAAAACAACATACACAACCTAACTATACTCACTAATTATACACAGCACTTCACCCCTGAGAGGGGGTTACAGTCCTCTCTTTGGTGAAAGAAGAAAAACACATTTTCTCCACATTTACAATTTAGCATGTTTTTCCCTGCCCGCTGTCACCCACTCAAGAGGGATCTAAAGGGACCTCCTGGAGAGCACAGCCAGACATACATGCAGGTGGCAAATAAAATACTCTTTGTTGCTCCTGAGTGGAGGGGCCCCTCCTGAATGGCAGGTAGCAAGAGGTTTGGCAGGGATAGTACACCTTAGTGTCCATGATACTCTCTCCCATCAGGTACCCTGGGTGGCAGGCAATGACTGTCCCTGCAGAAAGTTTGTCTCTGGAGAAAACCACCCAAGCCCTGCCCTGTCCTTGCAGTCCTGGTGGCCGCTCCTACCTGTGGGCTACACAACACAGCAGTCCCTCTCACAGGTAGAAACATGGATCCGGCAACCTCCTCCAGGTATCCCTTTCTCCTCGGACAGAGACCGAGTGGCTCCTGGTAGGCCGACGCACCTTTACAACCAGGACCTGGTCTCTGTAGATTGCACGCCCCAACTTCCATTCCTCCCGAATGTCCTTGAAGCGAGCCCAGACACTGCTATCTGGCACCCTCAACGTTTTGGGGACATGCAAAAAAATCCCAAATCAGGTCATCCTCCCACTCTCCCCGTGAGTCCTCAATGACGTCCATGATTTGGGATGGGACATAAGGGTAGTCTAGGCCTCATTCCAAGGCAACCCTCCGTTGAACCTCCCTTTGGAAACGGGAGAGCCTGGGCAGTTCTTTGGGTTTCCCTCTGCCAGGCAGGACACAAGCATCCTGGGCCTTGATCACCCACTGCTTGTATGTGGGTGCCCTGGTCTGGGTAGTGGAAGGCCGACTGACGAAAAGCCTGCTGCATTGAACTGGGGTCCATACTGGGGGTTGTAGTTCCTCCACTGCCTCTGACTGGGTTTCTGTTGAGGGGGAATCTCCTGTCTCCCACTCCTCCTCACTGGAGCCTACCTCTGGGGATAACCAGGAAAACAAGTGCTCTACAGACCCGAATCTGTCCAGTACTCTGGGTGAACCCCAATCAATGACCCGGCCCTCGCTTACCTCATCCAGCTCACCTGGTGGTTCTCCCTCCTCCAGCATGGGCTCCTTCTGGACGGGCACAGCAAGGGACTTAGAGCAGGCCGGCTATTCAGGAATATCAACCGGTGGCTGCTCACTGGTACCTGCAACCACCGGGCCCCTGGCCAGGCCACAGGTCTCCACAGCATCCTCTTCTCCCTGTATGTCCAGGATCTCTGTTTGTAACACATCTCTGGCAGGTGATCTTTGGCCCTCTCTGGCCCTCCGAGCCCCCTGTGGCTGCGGCACGCATAGTCTTGTGAGCAGGTTGGCAGAGTAGTACCATGATTCCTGATGCAACGGACGCAGACGGGTTAGTGGCTCCCCACAATGACCACACCAGGCCCAGGTGTTGAATCCAGCAGTTGGGATATGGCACCTGGGACACAGCATGCACAACCGCTCCACTCCTCCTATCACCCCCAAGGCAAGTCCTCCACAGAGTTCCAGTCAGATGCCGGTATCGACCAGCACCCGACCTGCAATTCAGGCAACCACTGCACAGCGGGCATCCTCCGACCACCCTCCGCCATCTTCAGTAGCCTCGTGTAGCACGCAGCACGCTGGTCTCCTTCACTGTCCTCCTCCGGGGCGTAACTCTGCCCACACGCTCGTTGGTTCAGCGTGCGAGGAACTGTATAGCAGGCTCCAGATAGTGTGTGCTATAGTGACACCTGGTGGCAGGCGCTGATGATTGCAGACTCTGTCCAGGCATGTCGTTTTAGAAACTGTGTCACAGAGGCTGGAAACTAAATGCAGGCAAACTGTACAGTGATCACCATTGACACAGCAGAGTCTCTCCTGTAACATCTCACTGTGTGGGACTGACCATGCAACATCCCCTGGTTGCATTCTGTTACTAGGGGCAACAGCAGACATTTCAACTCCTTTCACTGTGTCAGGCAGGAATAATAAAGTCACTTGTGATTTCTGCAATACAGTGTGTAATGTCTGCACCATGCAGAGGGCTGGACATTTTTGTAATCCAAGAGTGCGATTACTCGCCATGGTTGCCACGGGTAATAGCACATGGATACTGTAATGACACCCCCCAATATGAAAGGTGTTAACGCCGTTTAGAATATTCCCTCTCTGAACACACAACCACTATCGACCCTCCACAGCCAGGCGACCACTTCCCATAGGATTAATCCTTCCAGAGATACGAGACAACGCTCTGTATTTCAAGTTCCAAAACAGGGAATGACTTTATTTTCAAAACACATGGTAACACATTTCTCTTCAAAACCCTTCCCTCCCATCCTTGGGGGAACAGGGCGGGTTAAACTGTCCAATGACAATGGTGATACAGGTCAGGTGTGTTCAAACTTCTCCTTCAGTAAACAGTCTTAGGCAGGAGGGGTGATTCCCCCCCCCTCCTCACAGAAGACACTTCAACATCCTATAATATGCAGCCAGACGATCGACCAGCTCCAATCCACATCGTCACAGTAGCAGACTTAATTCATAATAGACAATAGAATGCAATCACACCTCATCACAGCAAGGATTACACAACCCCCAACCACAGTACACACCCAATCTAGATACAATGTATAAACAGAATTGAATGTGGCTATCATAGGTCATAGTGAGGTTTTTCCATTCACCCTGTGCCCAGAGTGACCCCCTGTCACACATCTCCCCTTTCGGCAGGAGACTAACAGAGGAGGGGACCCCAGACGGGTTGACTCCGAAGTTAGTCCATAGGTCCATTCTTCTAATGTCTGGGCAACCCATCACCATTGCACTAGGGGCCCGAGGTGACGTCTGTTTGCGGGACAACCCATCAGCATTGCCATTTTGCTTATCGGGTCGATAGCTGATGGTGAAATTCTAAGGTTGTAGGGCTAGGCTCCACCGCAACAACCTGACA
The DNA here is from genome assembly GCA_029206835.1 of Rana muscosa. Classification (NCBI taxonomy): domain Eukaryota; kingdom Metazoa; phylum Chordata; class Amphibia; order Anura; family Ranidae; genus Rana; species Rana muscosa. The sequence goes on from CM055126.1 coordinate 98,450,302, forward strand.
TTGTCTCCTGAGACCCGGTTAAGCCAGACCAATGGGTTGTGGTCGGTGACCAGTGAAAATTCCTGTCCATATAAGTAAGGGTTCAACTTTTTAAGGGCCCAGACCAGGGCCAAACACTCCTTCTCCACTGCCGCATAGCTCACTTCCCGGGGTAATAGCTTTCTACTCAGGTATGCGACAGGGTGTTCTCCTCCATCCTCCCCAACTTGGCTCAGCACAGCCCCCAGTCCAAACATGGAAGCATCTGTGTGGACAAGAAAACATTTGTTAGGTACTGGGGCAGCCAAGACAGGGGCATTTACAAGTGCTTGCTTGAGGGCTAGAAACGCGGTTTCACAAGCTGGAGACCACAGGACCTGCCTAGGTAAATTATTTTTCGTCAGGTCCGTCAGGGGTTTGGCGATAGCACTATAATTAGGGACAAAACGTCGGTAGTACCCTGCAGTCCCCAAGAAGGCTAGTACCTGGGTCTTAGTACGGGGCGTGGGCCAGTTAGCTACTGCCTCTACCTTGGCTGGCTCTGGTCTCTGATTCCCACACCCCACTCGGTGTCCCAGGTACTGCACCTCCGCCATACCTAGATGGCACTTGTCTGGTTTCAAGGTCAGGTCTGCGGCCCGAATTTTGTACAGAACCACCCCTACGTGAACCAGGTGCTCCTCCCAAGACCCACTGTAAATCGCAATTTCATCCAGGTATGCACATGCAAAATCCTGGAAGCCATCGAGGAGCCTATCCACCATACGTTGGAAGGTGGCCGGGGCGTTTTTCATCCCAAATGGCATGACCCTAGACTGGTACAGGCCAAAGGGGGTAACAAATGCCGACTTGGGGATAGCATCCTCGGCCAGGGGGATCTGCCAATAACCTTTACACAGGTCTATTGTAGTTAAATAACGTCCCCTGACTATTCGATCTAGCAGTTTGTCTACCCTGGGCATCGGGTAGGCATCGGTGGTGGTCTTCTCATTGAGTCGCCTGTAGTCCACACAGAACCGGGTAGTTCCGTCTTTCTTAGGCACCAGGACTACAGGTGAGGCCCAAGGGCTGTCAGAAGGCTCAATGACTCCTAACTGAATCATCTCCTGTATCTCCTTCCGCATTCCTTCTCGGACTGCTTCAGGGATACGGTAGGGGGGCTGTCGAAGGGGTGCTTGTCCAGGGGTCTCTACCTTATGCACAGCCAGGGTTGTATAGCCCGGTTTTTGGGAGAACGTCGCCTGTTTCTCCCACAGAAGCCGCTTAGCCTGTTCCTTCTTTGTGGGGCTTAACCGGTCTCCTAGCTGCACAAGGTCAGTCTGGGGCTCTCTCTCTAGTAAGTCAGGGAGGGGTAGACCTTCTGAGTCATCCGCAGCAAGGGCACATACTGCAGCAACATCCTCTTGCCGTTCCTGATACTCCTTCAGCATGTTCACATGAAAGGTTCGCTGGATTCTTTCATCTGCACAGCTGGCAATAACATAGGTAGTATCACATACCTGGGCTACTACTTTATACGGGCCCTGCCAAGATGCCTGTATCTTGTAGGTCTTCACAGGTTTGAGCACTAAGACCTTCTGCCCAACCTGGAAGATACGCTGTCGGGCACCCCGATCGTACCATCTCTTCTGTCTTCCCTGGGCCGCCTGGAGGTTCTCCCTTACCATCAGAGACAGTTGCTCCATGCGGTCCCGGAGTTCCAGAACGTAGGGCACTATGGGGGTCCCTTCTTGCTCTGTCTCTCCCTCCCAGTGTCCTCTGATGAGATCGAGGGGTCCGCGGACCCTTCTCCCATAGAGCAACTCGAAGGGCGAGAACCCTGTATATTCCTGGGGTACCTCTCTGTACGCAAATAACAGGTGAGGCAGGAATCTCTCCCAGTCTCTGCAAGCATCCGAAAAGGTCCTCAGCATTTGCTTGAGGGTCCCGTTAAAGCGTTCGCAGAGACCATTAGTCTGGGGGTGGTAAGGTGAGCTCAGCAAGGGCTTAATATTGCACACCTTCCACAACTGCTGGGTGAGCACCGCGGTAAACTGGATTCCCTGGTCAGAGAGAATCTCCTTAGGGAACCCCACTTACAGATACGAACAAGACAAAAAAGTGTAGCGCTAAACTAAATGAGAACTGCACTGGAATGAAGTGCAGTATGTAACAGTGATAAACAGTCAAAATAAACAACGTAACATTCAAGCTGTGATAAATGAATAAATGAAAATATTCATGTAGCGCTACCCCCAGTTAAGAGAGCTGCGGGATTTGTTTTCGGGCCCTGTGTACAGCACCACCAACCCCCGGCAATCTGCTCGACCCACTCTGGCACAGCTAGTCTAGGGGTTATATTTTTTTATCATAATCAATGGGTATGGTAAAGGCACTCTCACAGTAAGACAACACACCAATGTTAAAGATTAAGCATAACCGTTTTCTTTGGTTGTAAGAGAAAAGGTTTAAACAGGATATAATACACACACACCTGACTGGCAGAGCCCTGCAGCAATCAATATAGCACACAATAATGGCGCTGCGTGGTAATCCACCACACGTAGCTATTATGGTATACACGCCCTGTGGCGCACTAAACAATACCCTATATCCCCACCCTGGCCAGGCCTGACCCAGAATAAATCTCAGTCCTTTCTATAGGGATTTCTTCGCATGCAGACTTTCGGTGGTGCACTTGATGAATGGTATTTGTAATCCACAACTGGCAATCACTAAGAACACTATGATGGGGGGGGACACTTCAACTCTGTCCTGCAACCGGTCCCCCCAGTGGAACAACAAGCAAACAATCGGTGAGCCACAGCAGTCTATAGGCCTAGAATCAGTAAAGTCTATTGAATTGAGCAAGTGCTCGCTCACCACTCCGGGCGCGATCCCAGCCCGGGACTTCCACCTGCTGTGTCTCCGCACACAGCGTCCGCAACGATCGGGTCCCCGGTCCAACTGATGTCCTCACTCGACAAGTCAGATGCCACCCAGGCTCCGCGGTGGGGTGGAAGGCTCTTTGGAAGTTGCGCAAGGCCCAGGCTTCAGGCCTTGCGCTGCAGCAGATCCGCACAGGAAGAAACTCTTGCTTGCAGCGCGGTGTCCAAAGAGGCCGAGCTCCACCTCGCCTCCTACTTAAATAACACCTCCAATGAGTCTCTGCGGTGGCTAACTGCACTCTGGGTGCCGAAGGGGGTTCTGGGTAATGTAGTCCCGGGGCCTTAAAGAAGACCCCGCTACACACTCCCCCCACTTAAACTCTTTGGTCCCCAAAGATAACATAAACTTAAATCACAGAACGTACAACATCAATCAAAGTTTCGTATGATGTTGGCAGAGGAAATTCCCACCAAAACCGAGGCGGTGAACTCCCCTGCCCACAGGTCACACTATCACTAGTGTCCTGCCTAACTGTGCCAGAGAGTGAGCTGGGGTTGCCCCCCACTAAATGAACAGTGGGAGGGTCAGGGTCATCCGTACTCCTTCTGGCAGTAACCATAGTGTCTTCCGCTCTTCTCCCCATCTGTGGGTTAGTTAATCTTCTGGGAGGCTTTATGGCTCTTCGCTTCCTCTGTCCTCTTGGGCTCTCTGTTAGAACAGGCTCCTCCTCTGGAACCAACTCAGGAATTACTTCTGGTTCGGGAGCACTGGACTCCGGGGCAGGGAGGTACAGAGACTCCCCTGGATCTTCTTCTGGGAGTAAGTCACAGGCACTCTCCCAAGAATCTGACCAAGGGCTGGACGGGATGAACTCAGTAGCTTCTGCATTCAGCGTCTGATCTATGGTGTCTTCCTCAGGTGAAAGATCAATAGCAGAGGTTCCTGGGGCCTGTGAAGGCCAAAGCCAGTCAAGTTCTTCTCCCTCATCTTCACTCATCTCCGAGGTCTCTGTATCCCCAATCTGAGGGGTCTGAGACCAAGTGTTCGGTCTGGGAGTATCCAGGATGGAAGTTGGCTCAGGGGAATGCGTCACAGGGGGTATCCGAACTGCCTCCGCTAGTGGGAGTAGGTGGTTCCGATGCCAGGTCTTCAAAGGTCCCACCTTCCCTTCTGGTTTAAGTCTGTAAACGGGCAGGCCCGGTAGTCTTTTGCAAACGACATAGGGTTCAGGTCTTCATCTATCTGCAAGCTTGTGTTTTCCAGGGACCCCCAAGTTCTGTAGCAACACTCTGTCTCCTGGTTGCAAATCCTGAATCCTAACCTTCAGGTCAAAATTTTTCTTGTTGCGGGCCCCCCTTTGCTCCGAGGCCGCCTGGGCCTGTTCATAGGCCAATTTCAAATTACGTCTGAGCCTATCGACATATCCCTTGTGGGAAGTAGCAGAACAATGGTCTATGGAAGTGCCAAAGGCCAGATCTATGGGTAGTCTTGCTTCTCTCCCGAACATAAGTCAATAGGGTGAGTACCCTGTAGCATCACTGGTGGTGCTGTTGTATGCATGCACAACTGCCGCTATGTGGTTGCTCCAATGCTGCTTCTTTTCACTACTTAGGGTCCCCAGCATGTTGAGCAGGGTTCGGTTGAACCTTTCCGGCTGAGCATCACCTTGTGGGTGATAGGGGGTAGTTCTTGTCTTCTTGATCCCCAAAGAATCCAGGAGTTTCCGGATCAATCGACTTTCAAAATCCCTTCCCTGATCTGAATGGAGCCGTTGTGGTAGCCCATAATGTACGAAGTATTTCTCCATCAGCACTTTGGCCACGGTGGAAGCCTTCTGGTCCTTGGTTGGAAAGGCCTGGGCATACCGGGTGAAATGGTCAGTTACTACCAGAACATTTCCTAGTCCACTCAGGTCGGGTTCGAGGCAGAGAAAATCAATGCATACCAGATCAAGTGGGCTTTGGCTTTGCAGATGGCCCATTGGGGCAGCTTGATGAGGTAAAGTCTTTCTCTGGATGCATTGTGCACATGAGTGGCAGTATTCTTCAACTTCAGCCCTCATGCAGGGCAAATAGAAACGGTCCCTAACGAGTTGGAAGGTCCTTTCCGCCCCTAGGTGACCATGGTTGTCGTGCAGAGCAACCAGGACTGTCTCTCGGTGCTTCTCAGGCAAGAACAATTGCCATTTGTCTTCTAGGTCATCAGAGGGGCCCCTTCGGTAGACCACTCCCTGATGCACCTGTAACTTGTCCCACTCTTTCCTCAACAGGCGAGCTTCCTTTGAAGGGTGGCGTAAGAGTCTATTCGGGTCCTGATTCTCCAGGGCCTCTAGGACCAATCTCCCCATGGGGTCTTCCAATTGGTCGGATCTCAGCTCCTTCTTGGACAGTTTTGGCAAGTTATCTTCCCCCAGTTGGGTTACTCCACAGTATTGCTTGGGAACTCCTACTATGGTAACCCCTATCTCTTCTGCTCTTGAGCCGCCACTGGCTTGGAGTTCAGCCCCTTGGCAGAGGGCTCGCACCCCGTCGGGTGCCACTTGGGTCCAGTCTTCTGTACTGCAAGTGGGGACGTGAGATCTTCTAGACAAAGCGTCTGCGTCTCGTTTTCCAGCCCCAGGTCTGTACTTCAGGCCGAAATTGAAGGCAGACAGTGCCGCCAGCCACCTATGTCCTGTGGCATCCAACTTTGCTGTGGTGAAAAGATAGGTGAGGGGGTTGTTGTCGGTTTTCACTGTGAATTCCGCCCCATACAAATAGTCTCTGAGTTTGTCAACTACCGCCCACTTAATGGCCAGGAACTCCAACTTATGGGTGGGGTAGTTCTTTTCGGAGGGAGTCAGACTTCTGCTCACATACGCAACAGGCCTCAGTTGCTCTTCATGCTCCTGGTACAGCACTCCTCCCAAACCATCATGACTAGCATCTACATGAAGTTCATAAGGCTTCTTAGGGTCTGTGTAGGCCAGGACAGGGGCAGTGGTTAATGTCTTCTTCAACATCTGGAAGGCATTCTCACACTTCTCGTTCCACTGGTCCTTGACTGACTCCCCTGGCTTTCTGGGGCCTGTGTCATCCTCTTCCCCCTCCGTCTTTAGCAGCTCATTCAGAGGCCTGGCTATCCGAGCAAACCCCTCCACAAACCTCCTGTAATAGGAACAGAACCCCAGAAAGGATCTGAGCTCTGTCACAGTGGCGGGCCTGGGCCAGGAGGTGACTACCTCCAATTTTTCGGGGTCTGTGGCTACCCCATCTTCAGACACTATGTGCCCCAGATAGTTAACTGATGACTGATAGAATTGGCATTTTTCAGGTGAGAGCTTGAGTCCTTCCTCACTCAGTCTCTTCAAAACTTTCTCCAGCCTCTCTTCATGCTCTTCCAAGGTTCTTCCGAAAACAATGATGTCATCCAAGTATACAAGGACTTCGATGAGGTTCATATCTCCCACAGTCTTCTCCATGAGACGTTGGAAGGTGGCTGGAGCTCCAGACAGACCTTGAGGCATTCGGTTGAATTCAAAGAACCCTACCGGGGTTATGAAAGCCGTCTTCTCTTTGTCTTCTGGATGAATCAGGATCTGATAGTACCCACTCTTGAGGTCCATAACACTGAACCACTTGGCTCCAGACAAGCTCTGTAGGGCATCCTCTATCCTTGGAGTGGTATATTGATCCGGTATGGTTCTCCTGTTGAGGGTCCTATAGTCTATGCACAGCCTCAGTGACCCATTCTTCTTCCGGACCACCACTATAGGGGAGGCATAGGAACTTCTAGATTCTCGAATCACCCCTGTTCGCTTGAGCTCGGCGAGCTGCTCCCTCAAGTCTTCAAGGTCTGCTAACGGAAGCCGCCTAACCCTCTCCCTGAAGGGCTTGTCTTCCTGGAGGCGGATTCGATGGGTGGCACTCCTAGCACACCCCACATCAAATTCATCATGAGAAAAGATCCTCTCCCACTTGGTCAACTGGGCCTTGGCTCTCTCCTTCCAAACCCTGGGCAGATTTGGATTCTCCATGGAAAGTTTCTCCCACACAGTACTTTCTCCATCTGTCCTCTCCACATCTGGTGAAGCAACTGGGGTAGCTGGGCTCACCCGGCCTAGTAATAGCCTAGCTGGGATTTCCATGGGACTATCCGTGGTATTTCTGACGCTCACAGGCACTTTACAATGAGCCTTCTTCAGGGCCCTCACCGGGACCACTTCTGGGACTACTTCTAAGCCCGAATGTTCTTCCCTTGGGTCGGGTTCCAACATGACAAAAGGGCCAGGCTCCCAAGTGAGTTTCACTGTGGCTTTCAAGCAGGTTACTTCACCGGGCTGCAGCACTATTCCCCTTCTTCCCAGCCTCCAGACATCCCTACCCCCTCTTCCGGGGCCTTCTGTTCCAAGATCAGTCGTTGGTAGGCTGTCTTCAACATTGGGTGGATCTCAGTGACTGTCAGTGGGGCCAAGTGTCTCAGAGACACTTCTCCCTACCTTCTGTATTTGATTGAAGTTTGAGGTTCCTGTTTGAATCGCAGCTGGAGATTCGCTGTTCACAGCGGCTTACCCATGTCTGGTTGACCCTCTGAACGTATGTTTTTGGGGTCCACTCTCTCTGGTAAGCCTTTTCTACTATCGATTGGTGGTGGTCACTTTACGTGCACTCGCTTCACGTCAAGTTCATTTAGGAGCACCATTATTTTGATTCTCACCAGCATCTATCAATTTTGTTTTTATTAATGAACTCAGTATTTTCTGGTGACTTTTACATTACACAACTCATATCACTGAGGACTATTTGAATATTTTCATTTATTCATTTATCACTTCTTGAATGTTACGTTGTTTATTTTGGCTGTTTATCACTGTTACATACTGCACTTCATTCCAGTGCAGTTCTCATTTAGTTTAGCGCTACACTTTTTTGTCTTGTTCGTATTCCACCATTTTTCAATTGGTTGTGTGAGCTGCTACACAATCAGGCAGCGCAGAATTTTTTGTTTTTGTTTTTAATAGCACATGGATGCAGTCACTGGTTGCAGGGCTTATTACTGTTGTGAGTGTCCATTGAGGCAACTGGGTGCAGGGGCGTGATGGCGGCGCTGATCCTGGATGGTTGCTATGGACAGTGGCACTTGGTAACAAGCTGGTTTTGGTTGCTATGGGCAACAGCATGTGGCAAAAGTAAATTTTAAAGGCAAACACACAGTCCTTTCCTTGTTACATCCCAAACATGGCAAAACAGGCAAAGTCCCCCCCCCCCCGGCTTCTGACAGTTGCTAGTGGCGACGGCCAGCAGGTTAACAGTGAAGGCGGATCTTGGTGGGACCTCCAAATGTAGTGGATGGTTGCTACTAGTTACTAACATCCACCATATCACCCTGCTGCCAGACCTCCATCTATCACTCTCAGAGACAATGAACAGTCATTGTTTTGTCTTTTTTGTTTATTGGGGATATAAGTTGGTTGGGGAAAGGGAATATGGGATGCCCAAAGACCGGTTTACTTGGCTATCATATTTATTGAAATTGGTAGAATAGGTTGAGCCTTGAAGAACTGATGGACTCTAACATTTACAGTCACTTCCCCTGCATAACCCATGCAGACTATTGCTCCTCCTCTGCATCAACTCCTGCAGACTGTTGCTCCCAGGACTTCTCTCCTCCTGCACAAAACTTCCACTGTAAACGATTAGTCTTCCTGTCCCATCATCTTCACTTGACAAAAGAGATCACTCTGAATAATCCCAGATGCTGGCTTAATTTGCTGTCTTATTACTAGGCCAGGGGTCTGCAGTACCCCTCCCCAGCGGCCTAGTAGTTTAGCAGCTTGTTTTAGGTGGTGGACTACTGATCCCAGCTAGCCCGACTTGCAAATCCTGTGCCCGCAGTCCGCATCGATTTGACACAAACCCCACAGTCTCTCCTCTGGCCTCGCACCCAGCTCCCCTGGCATGCCTCTTCTAGAAATCCACTGTGTCACACTCACCGATCTTCTCCTGCCCTGAGTCCATAATGGAGAACTTTAACTGGACATGCGTCTCCAGCCCCTCTGTTCCAGAACACCTCCTCCATGACCGTGTAAGGATGAGGCTCTCTCCCAGCTTTCCCGGGCTCCTTCACTTAGCCGCGCACCCCCCCAGATGGGGATGGGCCCCTGCTGCTATCCAGCACTCCATTCTCCACGTTTTCAAGCCGACAACTCCCCTCCAGTGGGCTGGACCTGGAGCTTATATGGGAGGCCTGCCCCCTGCCAAATCCAGTTGGGGATTGGTCAGGTCTCCTCACATGAGCTCCCTGTCACTCCAGTCCTGTGCCCTGCCCCTCTTCCAAAACACTCTCCCTGGAAGCAGGGGAGGTGCCCCAGAACTAAAGAACAGGTGTCACACCCACTGCTACACTAACCACTCCCTGCCCCCAGATCAAAACAAGCAGGCCTAGCATGCAGCATAGGCCTGCCTAACTTTACCTGCCTGGCAGCTCACCACACAAAAATCCTCACTCTAGCACCTACCTACGGTAGAGGATGCTACACATATATATATATATATATATATATATATATATATATATATATATATACTGTGAGGGGGTTAGCTCGGTAGCGGGTGTGTGTGACCCCCTGGATGGGCTCCCCACACAAAAACAGGCCCAGCAGACGGAGGTTGTGGTTTTCAAGATCAAAAGGTGCGGTTTATTTCTCTATTTACAGTGACAAAAACACAGCAAAGCAAAAAGAAACATAAACAAAATAAATCCTGGTCAGCTTGACCTCTGACTAAACATGCAGGTTTCCCTAACTAACAACTGGGATCAGCCTGGTGCTGTCCTAGTCCCTAAGTCCCTGGTTTAGTAAATGTCCAAACAAATAGCCACACAGGCTTTGTCTCACCGCACAGGGGTTCACTCTCCCTAGACAGTCCACACAGGTCTGGTTCCAGGCATGAGCAAACACCTAATGAAGCTGGGAGTTTTTATAGAGGCCTTAAACGAGCTGACAAGCTTCAGCTGGTCTCATCAATTCCCTGCCTGCACGACGCCCAGCACTCTCCCTAGAGGTATGAGTCGGCATAAAGCCTGAATCTGGGAGAAATATACCTACCCCCCTGGATGCAACCAGGTGACTTTACCTTCCTGCTGTCACATACCCCCCCCTCTTGTTTTAACCTTGGGGTTGGAACACCAGCAATCAGGCATTCATGTACTCGAGACAAAGCATCCACATTCCCCATTTGAACGCCAGGGCGATGCTTTACTGTGAAGTTGAATTCCTGTAGGGCCAGGAACCACCTATTTACTCTTCTTTTTGTCTCCTTGTTTTGAGCCATCCACTTTAACGGAGCGTGATCCGTAACCATGTCAAAGTGCCTACCTAGCAGATAGTACCGAAGGGAATCTAGAGCCCACTTCACCGCTAAACACTCCTTTTCAACCGTGGCGTAATTTACCTCATGGGACTTCAACTTCCTGCTGAGGTAAATGACTGGGTGCTCTTCCCCGTTCCAGACCTGGGACAATACTGCTCCTAACCCCACATCTGACGCATCACTTTGTACGACAAAGTCTTTAGAGAAGTCGGGTGAGTACAACACTGGCTGGCTACATAAGGCTTGTTTCAAGAATTGGAATGCTGCCTCAGCCTCGGGGGTCCATTTAATCATGACCGACCCTTTCCCTTTCGTCAGGTTGGTTAGGGGCACAGCCTTAGAAGCAAAGTGGGGAATGAAGCGCCGATAATAACCCGCGATTCCCAGAAAGGCTCGTACCTGCTTCTTGCTGTTGGGACGTGGCCAACTCTGGATGGCCTCGACTTTGTTGAGTTGGGGTTTTATTACTCCCCTGCCAATGGTGTACCCAAGATATTTGGCCTCCTCCTGCCCAATGGTACACTTCTTGGGGTTAGCCGTAAACCCCGCTTCCCGGATAGAGTCTAGGACTGCTTGCACTTTTGGCAGATGTGAGGCCCAATCTGTGCTATGGACAATTACGTCATCCAGGTAAGCCGCAGCATACTTCCGATGGGGCCTCAGTATCTGGTCCATTTTCCGCTGGAATGTGGCCGGCGCATTCTGTAACCCGAACGGCATTCTCTTATATTGGAACGCCCCGTCTGGGGTTACAAATGCGGTTTTCTCTTTGGCCGACTTGGCCAGGGGAATTTGCCAATACCCTTTTGTAAGGTCAAGAGTCGTCATGTATCGGGCTGTTCCCAGCCGGTCGATCAACTCATCTATACGTGGCATGGGGTAGGTGTCAAATTTTGTAACTTTGTTCAACTGACGAAAATCGTTACAAAATCGCCAGCTCCCATCCGGTTTAGGCACCAACACAATGGGACTAGACCAATCACTTTGGGACTCCTCTATCACCCCTAAGTTCAGCATTTTCTGTACTTCCTCCCGTATTGCCTCCCGTCGGGCCTCTGGGATCCGATAGGGTTTTAACTTCACCCTTTCACCGGGCGGGGTAATAATATCATGCTCTACCCCAGATGTTTGTCCCGGCAGCTCAGAGAACACCTCCTTGTTGCGAAGCACAAACTCCTTAACCTCCTGTTGTTGGGGTTGTGACAAGGTGGCTGCTATCCCAACCTCCGGAATCACGCAACCAGTTTGAGCTGGTGACCAAGTTTCTGCGACTAGGGACTCTCTATCCCTCCAGGCTTTCAACAGATTAACGTGATAGATCTGTTCGGGCTTTCGCCTTCCTGGTTGTCTGACCTTGTAATTCACTTCGCTCACTTTTTCCATTATCTCGTAGGGGCCTTGCCATTTGGCAAGGAATTTACTTTCAACCGTAGGGACAAGTACCAATATCCTATCCCCCGGGGAAAAGGTACGGGTCTTGGCTCCACGGTTGTACACTCTCTGCTGTGCCAACTGCGCTTGGGCCAAATGTTCCTTCACGATGGGCATTACCTGTGCAATTCGATCTTGCATCAGGGCGACATGCTCAATCACACTCCTGTGGGGAGAACTCTCACTTTCCCAAGTTTCCTTGGCAATATCCAACAGCCCTCTTGGGTGTCTCCCATACAGTAACTCAAAGGGGGAGAATCCCGTAGAGGATTGGGGCACCTCCCTAATAGCAAACATCAAATAAGAAAGTAGACAGTCCCAATCCTTTCCATCTCTATCCACCACTTTCTTCAACATTTGTTTTAGGGTTTTGTTGAATCTTTCAACCAGCCCATCGGTTTGGGGGTGATACACAGACGTACGCAATTGCGTCACTTTGAACAATTTACACAGCTCTTTCATAACCCGGGACATAAAGGGTGTACCTTGGTCCGTAAGCAGTTCTTTACAAATACCCACCCGGCTAAAAACAAGAGATAGCTCTTTGGCTATGGTTTTGGCCGAGGTATTTCGGAGAGGGATCGCTTCTGGATAACGGGTGGCATAGTCCATTATAACTAATATGTACTGGTGCCCCCTAGCGGACTTGATTATAGGACCTACCAAATCCATTGCGATCCTCTCAAACGGGACCTCAATGATGGGTAGAGGGACCAGCGGGCTACGGAAATGTGGCATCGGGGCCGACCTCTGACACACAGGGCAGGAGGAACAATAATTTTCTATGTCCTTCATCACCCCAGGCCAATAGAATCTCTGTAATACCCTCTCTCGGGTTTTCTCTGTCCCCAGATGACCTCCAAGAATGTGCCCATGGGCCAACTCCAACACCAACTTCCTGTAAGGTTTGGGCACCACAAGCTGCTCAACGGTTTCTTCTGCCCTTTTTGCCACCCGATACAGTAGGTCCTTCTCTACGCTGAAGTATGGGTAAGTGCAGGTATTATCTGGGTTCACTAACTCGCCATCTATTTTCACTACGTTTTCCCGTGCCTTTATTAGGGCGGGGTCTTTTAACTGTTCTGTGGCAAAATTTTCCCTGTGAACCTCAAGATCAGAAAACTCCACAGACGGTAGGTTTTCGTCTAAGGAGGTGGGCTCCTCTCCAGTTTCTTGAGTCTCCCCTGCCAATACTGACAAGGGAAATTCTGGAGAGTCCTCACCACTCTCAGAGGAGTTCTGGCTATCACCTTCCTGGTACATAGGGGCACCAGTGGGGGGCTCAGGATCATCCCACAGTTCCCAGAACTTCGGAAAATCCCTTCCCACAATGGCATCATGCGGTAATTGAGATACTAACCCCACTGGATGAGAGAGGGTACCTTTGGGGGTCTTGAAACACACTGTAGTCACTGGATACTCTCGGGTGTCCCCATGCACACAAATAATAGCTACCTTGCTATTCCCAGAGACCTCTGTTTTAACTAATACAGCCTTTATCAGGGTCACAAGGCTACCTGAATCCAGTAATACCACAACATTTCTACCATTAATACACATTTTGCATAAATGTTTCTCAGTTCCCCGAATGGCAGTGCATGCGACTGTCGCACACAGCGACTGACGTCTGTCCGTCAGAAAGTCACATTGCATGGGTTCCTCCACAACCGGGCAATTTGCTGCAATATGTCCCGTTTGCCGGCAGCGGTAGCAAACAATCCTTTTGGCTGCCTCTTGAGCCCCCGACTTCCCAGGCTGTTCTCGCCAAACCCTGGGCAGAGCTCCCACCCTCTCACTCTCTCCACCCTCACCCCTTGGAATCATCTTATCCGCCCCGGGGGATGGTCTGGTCTTGGGGTGGAAAGTCCGAGAGTCTCTGGAAGAGGCCGTCAGGTTCTCTGCAGCCAAGTATCTCTCTACACGATCCACAAGTTTACCGGCCGTTTCTGGGTCTCCATGGCTTACCCACTTTTGAATGGCGGTAGGAAGAGCTCTCAAGAAACGATCCATCACAACACGTTCCACAATCTCCGGTGCGGACAAAGTCTCTGGCTGTAGCCACTTCCTGCTCAGGTGAATGAGATCATACATTTGAGACCTGGGGGGTTTTCCAAGCTGGAAAGTCCAGTTATGCACACGCTGAGCCCGGACAGCCAGGGTGACACCCAGCCTTGCCAATATTTCAGCTTTTAGCATCCCATAGTCTTTTGCTTGGTCAGGCTCTAGGTCATAGTAAGCTTTCTGCGATTCACCAGTTAACAGAGGAGCCACCAGTCCAGCCCACTGCTGCTCAGGCCACTTTTCTCTTTCAGCAGTCCTTTCAAATGTGGTCAAAAATACCTCTGGATCATCCTCTCCAGTCATTTTTGTCAATAAACGACTCACCCCAAAGGACGCGGTATTAGTGGGACGGCTTTCCTCACTGGTCTGCGGACGTTGCTGCATTACTGCTTCCATCTGTTGTTGTAGTCTCTGCTCTTGCTTCTGCAACAGGTCTATGAAGCGGGCCTCAGATTGCTGCTGGGCTCGTTGCTGGGCTGCGAAGCTCTTTTGCAAACCTGCATTTGTCTGCTGTTGATTGGCATTTGCTAGAGCCAGCTGTTTCAGTATCTCCTCCATGCTGGCTTAAAAAAAAACTGCCACTGGTTCTCCACCAACTGTGAGGGGGTTAGCTCGGTAGCGGGTGTGTGTGACCCCCTGGATGGGCTCCCCACACAAAAACAGGCCCAGCAGACGGAGGTTGTGGTTTTCAAGATCAAAAGGTGCGGTTTATTTCTCTATTTACAGTGACAAAAACACAGCAAAGCAAAAAGAAACATAAACAAAATAAATCCTGGTCAGCTTGACCTCTGACTAAACATGCAGGTTTCCCTAACTAACAACTGGGATCAGCCTGGTGCTGTCCTAGTCCCTAAGTCCCTGGTTTAGTAAATGTCCAAACAAATAGCCACACAGGCTTTGTCTCACCGCACAGGGGTTCACTCTCCCTAGACAGTCCACACAGGTCTGGTTCCAGGCATGAGCAAACACCTAATGAAGCTGGGAGTTTTTATAGAGGCCTTAAACGAACTGACAAGCTTCAGCTGGTCTCATCAACTCCCTGCCTGCACGACGCCCAGCACTCTCCCTAGAGGTATGAGTCGGCATAAAGCCTGAATCTGGGAGAAATATACCTACCCCCCTGGATGCAACCAGGTGACTTTACCTTCCTGCTGTCACAATATATATATATATACAGTATCTCACATTTTTGTAAATATTTTATTATATATTTTCATGTGACAACACTAAAGAAATTACACTTTGCTACAATGTAAAGTAGTGAGTGTACAGCTTGTACAACAGTGTCAATTTGCTGTCCCCTCAAAATAACTCAACACACAGCCATTAATGTCTAAACTGCTGGCAACAAAAGTGAGTACACCCCTATGTAAAAATGTCCAAATTGGGCCCAAATTGTCAATATTTTGTGTGGCCATCATTATTTTCCTGCACTGCCTTAACCCTCTTAGGTATGGAGTTCACCAGAGCTTCACAGGTTGCCACTGGAGTCCTTTTCTACTCCTCTATTAAGACATCACTGAGCTGGTGGATGTTAGAGACTCTGCGCTCCTCCACCTTCCGTTTGAGGATGCCACACAGTCCACAAATGTGCAATAGCGTTTAGGTCTGGAGACATGCTTGGCCAGTCCATCATCTTTACCCAAAGCTTCTTTAGCAAGGCAGTGGTCATCTTGGAGTTGAGTTTGGGGTCGTTATGTTGGAATACTGCCATGCGGTCCAGTCTCCGAAGGGAGGGGATCATGCTCTGCTTCAGTATGTCACAGTACATGTTGGCATTAATGGTTCCCCCAATGAACTGTAGCTCCCCAGTGCCGGCAGCACTCATGCAGCCCCAGACCATGACACTTCCACCACCATGCTTGACTGTAGGCAAGACACACTTGTCTTTGTACTCCTCACCTGGTTGCCGCCACACACGCTTGATACCATCTGAACCAAATAAGTTTATCTTGGTCTCATCAGACCACAGGACATGGTTCCAATAACCTTACTTGTACATCCTCTTTAGAAGAGGCTTCCTTCTGGGACGACAGCCATGCAGACCAATTTGATGCAGTGTGCGGCATATGGTCTGAGCACTGGCAGGCTGACCCCCCCACCCCTTCAACCTCTGCAGCAATGCTGGCAGCACTCATAGTCTATTTCCCAAAGTCAACCTCTGGATATGATGCTGAGCACGTGCACTCAACCTCTTTGGTCAACCATGGCGAGGCCTGTTCTGAGTGGAACCTGTCCTGTTAAACCGTTGTATGGTCTTGGCCACCATGCTGCAGCTCAGTTTCAGGGTCTTGCCAATCTTCTTATAGCCTATGCCATTTTTATGTAGAGCAACAATTATTTTTTTTCAGATCCTCAGAGAGCTCTTTGCCATGAGGTGCAATGTTGAATTCCAGTGACCAGTATACATAGTTACATAGTTTGTCAGGTTGAAAAAAGACACAAAGTCCATCCAGTTCAACCATAAAAAAATAAATAAATACAATAAAAAATATCGTACAATCCCATATACCCAATTCTATACCCACAGTTGATCCAGAGGGAGGCACTCTAGTATGAGAGAGTGAGAGCGATAATACCAAATTTAACATACCTGCTCCCAATTCACACCTGAGACCTTGTAACACTAACGAGTCACATGACACCGGGGAGTGAAAATAGCTAATTGGGCCCAATTTGAACATTTTCACTTAGGGGTGTACTCACTTTTGTTGCCAGCGGTTTAGACATTAATGGCTGTGTGTTGAGTTATTTTGAAGGGACAGCAAATTTACACTGTTATACAAGCTGTACACTCACTACTTTACATTGTAGCAAAGTGTCATTTCTTCAGTGTTGTCACATGAAAAGGTATACTAAAATATTTACAAAAATGTGAGGGGTGTACTCACTTTTGTGAAATACTGTATATATATATATATACACACACACACACTCACACGCCTTGAGGAATAGCAGGGATGCTTGAAAGTGTACAGTCGCTGTCAGGTCACCTGAAACCAGGTGACAGATGCACACCGTTGGGGTCAGGAGTGCACCGCTAAGGTAGTGAACCCTATGGCTGGCTGCTGCGGATGGAACACTGGGTGATTAAGGAAGGCAGGTCCACTGGAGCACTAACAGGGATCCCACAGGGAGCTAGAGCCTAAGATTCCCCAGGGTGCGGAGTCTAAGATCCAGCAGGTGTTCACCAGAGCCTCTAGTGGTGAGGATGGACTGAGCTGCAACTGGATCCAGGTCGAGGCCCCCAGAGTCCCCCAGCTTACGCTCACAGTAGGCTATAGAGGATAGAGGGGAAGCAGCAGCTCAGGATACAAGAGATAGTGAGGGGATAAGCCAAACGTCGGGGTGACTAGCAGACAAGGATAAACAAAGAAAAACATGTGCAGTGTCCGTCAAAATGACCCGTGAAGGCACAATACAAAGAAGGACATGTAGGCTGTAGGTCATCAAGGAAAAAACATCTTCCGACTATAGGAAACAGATTAAACACTCTTACCAGAGTCCGTGGATCTGCCTACCGTGGTAGCAGATCATATAAGCATGGGAAATCCAGCCACAGGACCAGTCGACTTGTCTGATGACTCCTAAGCTGTTGAAATCTTGGCCGTTACGACTCGACAATCCTCGGATCCGAACCTTGGATGGATATCCCCAATGGATACAACGAACCTGGACTCCTAGGGTATCACCCTGTTTCCAATTGGTACAAGAGAAATTTGACCACCAAAGACCCCCGAAGGGGGTAACTGAATGATACAGAGTAACTCCAGGTAAAGCCTCTCCGAATCCCATGCAGGAAAGAAAGAGACAAGGCTCCAATGGTGCAGGTCAAAAGGGTAGTATACGGTTTTATTGGAATAAAACCACATTTTTGTCTAAAATTCCCAATGCGAAACCATCATCGATCAACTCTACCAAAGCTTTTTTAAATTGTATAGTGGGGTTCTTATTCATAATGGTATAAGTATCTGAATCACTCAGAATCTTATCCATCTCTTTAATGTAATTGGTTTTGTCCAGCACGACAATGGCACCCCCCTTGTCGGCCGGGCGGATGATTAGATCTTTTTGTTCACAAAGCTGCTTTAAACCAACTTTGACCTTAGGGTTCATGTGTATCTTTTTATTAGGTAATTTTTCTACATCTTCCAAAACCAAACTACGAAAAACACTAATAGCAGGAGCTATATTTCCCGGAGGGTTGAACAAAGAAGGATTGGCCAACCCTGTATGTACATGATCATTAGATGCCCCTGGAGCAGTGGTGACTATATTGTTGGATGGGGCCAGGAAGTGTCTTTGAATACTCAGCTTACGGACATACTTTTGTATGTCAACAAAAGTGGAGAACCTGTTCAGTGTCCTGGGAGGGACATATTTTAAACCTTTGTCAAGGACAAGTTTCTCCTCTTCTGTCAAACTGACTGAGCTGAGATTAAAGACACCCGAGCCACTTAAACTCTTTGCCTTTTTGGCTTGGGCCCTCCACCCACCTCGGGTACCTCTTTTTCTTCCGGGCTTCCTGGGTATTCCTGTGCTGCCCTGTGAAAACCCGACTGATAAACAGATCCCGGATACTGATGGTTGTAATTGTATGGAGATCTGGAGATTAAATCCTCATCTCTGTTATAATAATTACGAGGCCCATAATGTTCCTCTCTCCTATAGTTATCCTGTAGGGGGAGGAACCTATTTTGAATCCGAGTAGGGGTTCTATATTGATAGTCACGATCATCATGGTGATAGTCATGATGATCCTGCCATCCAAACGAGGGTCTTCTGGGGCTCCTATAATGATGGGTATCCCCAGAATGACCCCGTTGGGAGCCTCTTCCTCTATTATTGGATCCTCTACCCCTGTTAGGGGGAGGATAGTTAGAATAGGGTTTGGGAGTCTGGGGTTTATTTCGAACGTCTGGCACTTTCAAAGGTCTCCCCTTTGGAAGTTGGGACGAATTAGACATCCAAATGGGAACATCCTTAGCAATGGGCATAAAAGTAAGTACTCTCTCCGGGTTCTGGGGATCAGATTGAGAAATCTCCATCCCCGATATCTCGTTCTCAGAAGGCAAAGATTGGTTTAATTTCTTTTGCCAATTGAAAACAAGATTGGACTTGTAGTCCATGGTATCCCTGCTATACTTTTTTTGCTTTTTAGATCTCTGGTCTATGACAAACAGCCCACATATTCCCTGATCTGCGAATATTGCTAACTTAAAACATAGTTATACAGACGCACCGCAGATGGCGATAGTGCTAGAGAGATAAAACATCTCTAATTGATAACTCTGATACACATGAACCCCAAGGTATATGGAACAGTATTTCACCTAAAATCAAAAAAAAAAAAAAATCAAAAAAAAAAAAACCCCAACATCTAGGAATAAAAATGAATAATGTTGTCTCAACAATATACGGGCCACCCCCCCCCCCCCCCCTTCATTAGTTATTCCTATATCATTATTCATTTTTATTCCTAGATGTTGGGGGTTTTTTTTTTTTTTTGATTTTAGGTGAAATACTGTTCCATATACCTTGGGGTTCATGTGTATCAGAGTTATCAATTAGAGATGTTTTATCTCTCTAGCACTATCGCCATCTGCGGTGCGTCTGTATAACTATGTTTTAAGTTAGCAATATTCACAGATCAGGGAATATGTGGGCTGTTTGTCATAGCCCTACATGTTTCTCTTTTCATTGGTCCATAAGATTGCATTTTAATGTATTATTTATTAGCTTGAAGTTAACAATAGTATTGTATTAGTGAGCATACATTGTATTTGATTCAGTTCTATGTTTGTCCACAAGATGGCACCTCAATTCATTATTGGATGCCTTTCATGTGTTAATGCCCATTCTGAATCCTTTTACATTGAGTGGTGTGGGTTGCCCGGCCAGGCATCCAGCTGAGAATTTTGGATGCGTGCCCGGATTAGTCACATGGCGAGTGGAGACGCTCGTCCCCTGCTTGATCACTGGATTTGGAGTGCGGTCTTGTCTCTTGCGCAACGTGGATACGTACGCTATGCGGCTGTTTATCCAGCCTGCGATGCGTTCCATTCGTTGCGGTTCACGTGACGGCCGCGATATTCACATTGCTGCATCACGTGACTGTTTATGTGTTCCGGCGTCCCACCGAGGGGAGAGTTTGGAACAGAGATCTATGCCTTAATGTTAATCGTACATGTGTTATGTGCGATGGGACAAGCATGCCATATATGCAACTGGGGATTAGCACATAATAACCTATATGTGCAGGTATAGTATACACATATTAGATACGCCCCCTAGTCTTTCCTATCCATCCAGTGGTTGATTATACTCCAAGGAGATAGGTGGATGGTGGATAGGCGGTTACACTATTTGATTTGACCAATGGGGGAATGGTGGTTTAGTGTGTGGGTGTGTATCACTGCACATTACCACCGCCCCTATTTTTTGGCGGGCTTTTTAAATTATGTTTCATTGGCTTAGGGAATATCACTTCCGGGGTCAAACAAGCTGTGATAGCTGACCTGGGAGGAGTTTCTGCCTATGTTGCTTTTCTATTGGCTCTTGTTTGGAGGCTGCGAGTTTGATTGGGTAGCCAATCTACTCTCCTCCAATCATAGATCCACAAGGCGGTAATCCACCTGATTGGTGGTTTCCTCTTTTAGTTTGGAGTGTTTTATGTATAAATATTTGAGCAATATGGGGGAGCAGGTTGATGCCCCAGTAGAAGTCTTATGTAGACGAAACGCGTAGGGCTTGGTACGCCACTCCCCATATTGCTTTGTTTTATTCTTATCTGTGATCACTTTTTATGTTAATTTTTGTGGTTTTATTCCAATAAAACCGTATACTACCCTTTTGACCTGCACCATTGGAGCCTTGTCTCTTTCTTTCCTGCATGGGATTCGGAGAGGCTTTACCTGGAGTTACTCTGCATCATTCAGTTACCCCCTTCGGGGGTCTTTGGTGGTCAAATTTCTCTTGTACCAATTGGAAACAGGGTGATACCCTAGGAGTCCTGGTTCGTTGTATCCATTGGGGATATCCATCCAAGGTTCGGATCCGAGGATTGTCGAGTCGTAACGGCCAAGATTCCAACAGCTTAGGAGTCATCAGACAAGTCGACTGGTCCTGTGGCTGGATTTCCCATGCTTATATGATCTGCTACCACGGTAGGCAGATCCACGGACTCTGGTAAGAGTGTTTAATCTGTTTCCTATAGTTGGAAGATGTTTTTTCCTTGATGACCTACAGCCTACATGTCCTTCTTTGTATTGTGCCTTCACGGGTCATTTTGACGGACACTGCACATGTTTTTCTTTTTCCTTCACGATTACATATGTTGTTTTTTATGGATTTTATAGTGAACTCATACACATCCCTTTAGGTTGGTGTGATATTCATTTATTTTTCACTATATTTTGAGAGACATTTATTTGTTTTTTCCTTAATTACCAGCGCTACTTTTTTATTCCCATTACGTTTACAATTTTTGTCATATTGTTGTGTAGCTGCTCTTTGTTTTTTGTTTTTTAGTTTTTACACTTAGCGCAATATTTTTTCTATTTTTCAAGGATAAACAAAGGACAAGCCAAAGGTCAAGGTCACAAGCAGACAGGGATAGTCGAGAACAAGCCAAGATCGGTAAAACAGAGACAGACGTAGCACACGGCAAGCAGGAACCCAAACACACAATAGCTTAACAAACAACGTTGATCAGCACGGCTGGCTTGCAGTGCACAGGTTAATATAGTGTTCCCTGATAGGGCCTGGGGTGGAGCCATGGAGGAGAGGTTATTTAAGCAGCCAGGTGAAAGTGGCTGGCCTCTAAGGTGAACACATGGAGAAGGGGTAAGCTGAGAGACAAACATTACTGCATAACCATGACAGTCGCTATGTGCTATATCTATTGACATTTTGTATGAAGTAAATTATTGCATTGGAGATCGTGTCCTTTCATTTATACACAGCTCCCAACTGTCCCTGATTTGAAGTATAGTTCCACTCTCCCTCATTCCTCCTCATTTGTCCCTCATTTTGGTCTGATCTATATAGATGTATATAAAATGCACATTTTATCTATTGTAATAGTCAGAGTCCCTGTCCCTATGGAAATGGAGCAAAATTGGACACAGAGTCTGCATGTTGGCAGACTACAGAGCTACAGAGTGTACAGTCGAAAAGGAGAGGACTGCTCTGGCAGCTTTCTCTGGATTTTGCTATTTTCGGATGGGGCTCTGTAGTTTGGAGATCCTGCAGAGACTTGGGTGGGATGGGATCTCCAACCATGTGTCCAGGTCTTGAGGACAGCCAGCAGGGTGTGTGCCCAGGAGCACACAGCCCATATAACGAGGGACTGGTGAGAGCAGTGTGTGTAGGATGGTGGAGAGTGAGCAGCTTGCTACTGCTGTGTGAAGACAGACCTGTGTCTGGAAAGCTGTCTGCCCTGTGGGAGACTGCAGCCCATGTAAAGGGGATTCTTTGCACAGGGACTGGGAAAGGCTGGTCAGCCTTGAGAGTCGGGGAGACTGAGGAAGCCAGTGAGTCCAGGGGGCTGGAAAGAATTGTTAAATCTGTCAAGAGCAAGCAGAGGAACTGCTGACAAGAGAGCCAGGTGGCTCGGTATGTTTTTCTTATTTTTGGAGTGCTAAATGAAGTTAAACCCCTGTGTGGGAATCCTGAATGGGCCTTTTTGCTTTTGTTTTTCCGTTTAATAAACGTGGGCTACCAGGCCCTTAACTATAACACCTGTCTGATGTGGACTCACTGCACAAAAAACGCATTTATCACTTGAGCTAAACACCCCAATATCACACTATCAAAAAGTGTTTCCCCAGTGCTAAACCTTTCATCTGATTTCTAAATGGCAGCATTTGTCAATTCCAAAAGCCAATATAAAGGAATAGTAGTGGTAAATAAAAGCACTTGTGGGTTTAACCAATCTTGTTTTTTGTACATGTAGCGGGGTCTCCGTTGAGGCCCCATGGACTACGTTACCCAGAACCCCGTTTGGCACCCAGGGTGCATTGGGCTGCCGCAGAGACTCATGGGTGGGGTATAAAAGGGGAGGGCGAGGCTTAGCCCGGCCTCTTTGGACACCGCGTGGCTGGCAAGAGGACTTCCTGTGCGGACCTGCTGCGAGTGCAAGGCCTGAGGCCTGGGCCTTGCGCACTTCCAGAGAGCCTTCCACCTCACTGCGGAGCCTGTGCGGCGACAGACATCTACCTGCTTTAGGGACGTCAGTGAACCGGAGATCAGGTGGTGGCAGATCCTGTGTGTGTGAACACAGCGGTGGGAGTCCCGGACTGGGATCGAGTCCGGAGGGGTGAGAGAGCACCTGCTCACAACCATACTCGTGTACTTTACTAGGCCTATAGACTGCCTTGGCCCATCGGGTGATATTTCCCTTTTCCTGTCAGGAGACTAGTTGGAGGACTGAGTCACATAGTCTCCGGGGAGTTGTTCCATTACCTTAGACCTTGTTGGATTACAAATATTGTTCCTGTATGTGCACCACCGATCATCTGGCATGCGAAGATTCCTTCTCTAGAGACTGAGTTTTAGTTAAGTCAGGCCTGACTGGGAGTTGATAGCACTGTTGGGCGCCATATTGCTAACGGGGACCCAAGCTATATGTTGGTGTGTGTTAGAACTAATTGCGCATTATCATTAACTACTGTTGGTATTACTGCAGGGCTCTGCATGCATGTGTTATATGTAATATTAATTGTTAACCCCCTTTTATCTACAAGTAAACCTTTTACATTTTCTCAAATCTGGTGTTGGAGTCCCTATATATATATTTTATCACTAGAAGAAAGGTATTGTGGGATTGTGTGTAAACTGTTATAGAGTTATATAGAAACACCACCCCTAGACTAGCTGTGCCAGAGAAGGGCTGAGTAGATTGCCGGGGGTTGGCTGTGCTGTGTACAGGGCCCAAAAGCAAACCAGCGGATCCCTTAGTTTGGGGGTATCGCTACATGTGGGGGCTCGTCCTGGATCCTGTATATGGCAAGCAGATACGCCAAAAGTACCGGCATGGACCCGCTAGAAGTGAAAGCGTGGTGCGAAGCAGCCAGGACAAACCCAGACACGTCAGTGGTCATTAGTCTCCCGGGAGAAGAATGGTCAGTGAACACGGTAGAGCGACTTGCAGTGTCGCTATCCCCAAATAATATACCAAGGGTGATAGATCTGAAATCAGCCCCAGACACCTTGTTTCAGTATGCACTTATAGAGTGGATGGATGGAGTACCGGGGAACCTTAAAGGACAAAGTGTACAGTCGCTGGATAACAAAACGTATGGTCTGGCGCACGCAATAACTGTGAAAACTGAGTCACCTCCGCCATCCCCAATGGGATCACTGCCAGGGATACCCCATACATCAAAGAGGCAGAGAAGGATGACACCTCCGGTGACACCCATTACAGCCATAGGGCCAGAACTTTTAAATGCTTTGGGAGATCTGCTCACAAAAAGTCAGCAAACAAGTACGGTACACGTAGAGGCCAGCTCCCGGAAGCTGAGAACATTTTCAGGGAAGCTGCCCGCCCCTGTAGGAGAGGAAGACTTCAATACCTGGATCAAACAGGCCTTGTCAGCAGTAGAGGCATGGGAGGTGCCTGAAGCGCAGAAGAAGCAGCGCGTGATGGAAAGTCTGAAAGGCGCGGCTGCGGAAGCTGTAAAAAGTCTCCGGTTTGGGAATGCTGCCTGCACGGCTTATGACTGTTTAGCCATGCTACAGGAGGAGTTCGGTCAGTTAGAAAAGGTAACGGAACTGGTGTATCAGTTCGAACACACCTTTCAGCAGCCAGGAGAAAAGCTGTCAGAGTATGTAAGAAGACTGAACAAAATGCTTTGTCAAATCGTGCTAAAAAAAAGGGATGGTACCCCAAGCCATAGATGCGGTGAGGATGAAGCAGATATTAAAGGGAGTGCTACGCTCGGATCCAGTCTGGCTCCACTTGAAAACCTCTGGAGGAGGTATGTCGCTGAATTATCCTGATCTGGTAAAGATCATTAGAGATGAGGAGGCCCTGCAGAAGGATCAGCAAGCAATCAAGGCACATACCCCTGTTGTACCGGTAATGGTCAGATCAGCCATGACCCCTGAAAGAGACCCAGAAGTAGATACCCTGAAGTCACAAATGTCTCAGATGTTGGAGATGCTGACCTCTTTCATGGCAAAGGATCCAAGGGTCGTAGAGAATAATGGACCAAAGAAGGAGTTGTTCCCAGATACCTCAGCACCCACTTCCCTACAAGATTGGGGGGTTGTGGTCTGTTTTAACTGCGGAGGAGTTGGCCATATTGCGAAAGTATGTTCGAGTCCCAAGAAAAAGAAGATGAATAATCGCAAGCCGGCGGAAAACTTCAGAGGGCCCCGGTGAAGGAGTCAACCGGGTGTCCATCATCTCCAGTGAGCTCCACTGTACCCAAACTGAATGAGAAGCCCAGAAGAAAAAGGAGTAGACCCCCTCAGAAGAAGAACAGTGCTCCTCAGTGAGAATACACACCTAAAAAGAGAAATAATGTCCCTCAGCGGGAATATACACATAAACAGAGGAGGGAGATCAATGCATACCGAGCCCAAGAGGGACTAAAGCCAACAACCAAACACAAGAAAGACAGGACCAAAAAAAAAAATAGGGATCAACAGAAAGAGACCCCTTTGAAGTCTTATCCAGAAGAATTGATAGGACCCTCCCCTGTGGTGCCTATTCAAGTGGAGGGAATCTACACGAGAGCCATCTTAGACACTGGAGCACAGGTGACTCTGTTATACCGGGACTTTTATGATAGACATCTGAGTCACTTGCCCATCCAGAGAATTGAAGATCTGGAAATATGGGGAATCGGAACACAGAGTTTCCCCTACGATGGTTACTTGCCCATTAAACTGACCTTCCACCCCTCAGTAGCCGGGAAGGCTGAAGTGTTTGATACCCTGGCAGTGGTGTGCCCCCGAATGCCTGGAGCCAGCAAGAGCTCCCTAATAATAGGGACAAATACGGATCTGGTCCGGAGGCTTCTGGCCCCTCTGGCAGGAGGAAAGAACCCTACGGTCACCAGAATACACCCGATGTTGAAGACCACCTATCAGCGACTGGTCTTAGAACACAAGGCCCCAGAAGAGGGGGTGGGTAAAGTCTGGAGACTGGAGAAGAAGGGAATAGTGTTGCAGCCCGGTGAAGTAACCTGTCTCAGGGCCACTGTGAAGCTTACTTGGGAGCAACCCGGCCCCTTTGTCATGGTGGAACCAGACCCTCGGGAAGAATACTCAGGCTTAGAAGTGATCCCAGAGATGGTTCCGCTGAGAGCTCTGAAGAAGGCACACTGTAAGGTGCCGGTGAGTGTCAGGAATACCACGGGTGTTCCCATGGAGATCCCCGCCAGGATGCTGCTCGGTCAGGTGAGCCCTGCTGCCCCAATTGTCTTATCAGATGTGGAGAAGACAGAGGGAGACAGAACTGTTTGGGAGAAGCTCTGCATGGAGAACCCGAACCTGCCAAAGGCCTGGAAAGAGAGGGCAAAGGCCCAGTTTACCAGATGGAGGAAGATCTTCTCTAAAGATGAGTTTGACGTAGGGTGTGCAAAGAGTGCCACCCATCGAATCCGCCTCCAGGAAAACAAGCCTTTCAGGGAGAGGGTCAGGCGAGTCCCTCTAGCTGACCTTAAAGACCCGAGAGAACAGCTCGCCAAGCTCAAGCGAACCGGTGTTATCCGGGAATCTAGGAGCCCCTATGCCTCTCCATTAGTGGTGGTCCGGAAGAAGAATGAGTAGTTGAGGTTGTGTATAGACTACAGGACTCTCAACCGGAGGACGATACCCGACCAGTATACCACCCCGAGGATAGAGGATGCCCTACAGAGTTTGTCTGGAGCCAGGTGGTTCAGTGTCATGGACCTGAAGAGTGGATACTATCAGATCCCTATGCATCCGGAAGATAAGGAGAAGACAGCCTTCATAACCCCTGTGGGATTCTTTGAATTTGTCCAGATGCCCCAAGGCCTGTCTGGAGCCCCTGCCACTTTTTAACGCCTCATGGAGAAAACCGTAGGAGACATGAACCTCATCGAAGTTCTCGTGTACTTGGATGACATCATTGTCTTTGGGAAAACTCTAGAAGAACATGAGGAAAGACTGGAAAAAGTCTTAAGAAGGCTTAGCGAAGAGGGACTCAAGCTTTCGCCAGAGAAATGTCAGTTCTACCAGTCATCAGTCAACTATCTGGGGCAAATAGTGTCTGAAGAAGGGGTTGCCACAGACCCCGGAAAGCTGGAGGCAGTTACCTCCTGGCCCCGGCCCACCACGGTGACAGTCCTTTCTGGGGTTCTACTCCTACTATAGGAGATTCGTAGAGGGGTTTGCACGGATTGCCAGACCCCTGAATGAACTCTTGAAGACAGAAGGGGAAGAGGATGACTCGGGTCCCAGGAAGACGGGAGAGTCAGTCGAAGACCAATGGAATGGAGAGTGCGAAGAGGCCTTCCACATGTTGAAGAAGAGCTTAACCACTGCCCCTGTCTTGGCCTATGCAGACCCAAGGAAACCTTATGAGCTCCATGTAGATGCCAGTCATGACGGTCTGGGAGGAGTGCTCTACCAGGAGCATGAAGGACAACTGCAACCTGTCGCATATGTGAGCAGAAGTTTTACCCCATCTGAAAAAAACTACCCCACTCACAAGTTGGAGTTCCTGGCTCTCAAGTGGGCTGTGGTTGATAAGCTTAAGGACTATCTGTATGTGGCAGAATTCACCATGAAAACTGACAACAATCCCCTTACTTATCTTTTCACCACAGCAAAACTGGATGCCACGGGCCATCGATGACTGGCTGCACTGTCTGGATTTAACTTTAGCCTGAAATACAGACCTGGGGCCGGAAATCGAGATGCGGATGCCCTGTCCAGAAGGTCTCATGCTCCCACTAGCCACACAGAAGACTGGAGCCAGGTGGCACCGGACAGGGTGCGGGCCCTCTGTCAAGGGGCTGAACTCCAAGCCAGTGGGGGTCCAGAGCGGAAGTGAAAGGGGTCACAGTAGTGGGAGTCCCCAAGCAATACTGTGGAGTCACTCAGATAGAGGAAGATGATTTACCCAAGCTGTCAAAAAAGAATTGAGGTGTGATCAGTTGAAATACCCTTTGGGGAAATTGGCCCTCGAGGCCCTGGAGAGTCAGGATCCAGATAGGCTCTTGCATCACCCTTCAAAGGAAGCTCGTCTGCTGCGGAAGGAATGGGACAGGTTGCAGGTGCATCAAGGGGTGGTCTACCGAAGGGGCCCCTCTGATGACCTGGAAGACAAATGGCAATTGTTCTTGCCTGAGAAGCACCGAGGGACTGTCTTGGCCGCCTTACATGACCATCATGGTCATTTAGGAGCTGAAAGGACCTTCCAACTTGTCAGGAGTCGGTTCTATTGGCCCTGTATGAGGGCTGAAGTAGAGGAATACTGCCATTCATGCGCACGCTGCATCCAGCGGAAAACTCTACCCCATCAAGCTGCCCCAATGTGCCACCTACAGAGTCAAGGCCCAATGGATTTGGTGTGCATTGATTTCCTCTGCCTCGATTTGAGTGGACTAGGAAATGTTCTGGTGATAATCGATCATTTCACCCAGTATGCCCAGGCCTACTCAACCAAAGACCAGAAGGCTTCCACAGTGGCCAAGGTACTCATGGAGAAATACTTTGTGCACTATGGGCTACCACAGCGACTCCACTCGGATCAAGGGAGGGACTTTGAAAGTCGACTGATCCGGAAGCTCTTGGACTCCTTAGGGATCAAGAAAACCCGAACCACTACCTACCATCCGCAAGGGGATGCCCAGCTGGAAAGGTTCAACCGAACCCTACTCAATATGCTAGGAACTCTAGAAAGTGAAAAGAAGCAGCATTGGAGCAGGCACATAGCAGCAATTGTGCATGCTTACAACAGCACAACCAGTGATGCTACAGGGTACTCTCCCTACCGACTCATGTTTGGGAGAGAAGCAAGACTACCCGTTGTTGTGGAGATTTTTATGGAGATGTATTTAATATGTATTGTCATAGTGTCACCCAGTGTTAGTACTTCCGCAACCCGCTCTAAAAGAGCTGATTGGGGTAGTCTGAGGCTGGTTGAATCCCGTCTGATAGGGGAAAACGTCTTGAGGTTGGAGTGTGATGTTTGCAGGGTGCGGATATGTCCGCCAACGGGGGCCCTCTGTGCATTAGCATGGACGATCGTTAAGGAGGGGATATGCTCGCTCTGCAATGACATCATTGGTTATAGGCGGATGCGCGCCGTTGTCTCTGCTGTGTCTGATCAACATTGGTTGGAATTCGTAGCGCACATCTGCAGATAGCCTCCCTCCCCCATTCAATAATAGTATAATCTTAATATGCGTTATTCTATGGAATAGCGCAGAATAAGAATTCCTATCAACGGTAACTTTAGCCATCATACGTTATTGTATTCATTGTATGTATTATTGTATTGAATCCTTTAAGCCATATTTCTTGAGTGGGATTCATGTATGGCATCTCCTGTTGGAAGGAATGTCCAGGTATTGCCATTTTCCTGTGTGGAAGGGACATCCTGTGAAGTCCCCGCCCATGGGGGAGGGGATTGGTTGCTGCAGCCAATCACCTCCTGTGTGAGATCTTTTGAGTTTAATAAAAGCCTATGATTAGGCGTCGGCTAGGCAGTCTATGCTGGAAAGTCGAGATGAGAACATAAGCTGTGTTGGTGCTTTCCTTGAATGAGTGATGGGATGAACTGTGAGTGGATCTTAGCAAATTTAACTTAAAGATAGCATTATTGCAAAGAGATGAAATCTGATCTGTGCTTAGATAGCACAGGAATTATGGGCTGTGTGCTCTGTAAACAGCAGCCTAGAATTCCACAACAGTTTATGGCGGGCCAGGATCTTTGGGAATAGATGGAGTCCCTTTGGACATCGGATCGAGATGGGGGGGAGAGTGGATCTATGTTCCGATGTGGGGGGCTCTACTCTGTAAAAGAAAATTTTTTCGTCTTTTTGAAATAATGCTGTTTGCAGTGTGTGTGTATGTCTGCGAATCGTATGTGTGTGTGTGATTTTGTCATAGATCGTATGCCTGTGAATTTGATTGTGTGTGGGTATGCCTGCATGTGCCTGTGTGATTAGATTGTTTGTGTGATGTAGGACATGTGTACCCATGAGTGCGATTGAAATTGTGTAAGAGATGGCTGTTTGTGCAATGTTTTGAGCAGTTGGCAGCCAGCCATGGCTGCTGCATTGTTCTGGTCCCTGTGTGCCATGAGGTTTAGCGGGGGAGGGGCAGCCAGCATCCATCACTTACAATGGTAAAAGTTGGTGACTTTCTGTAAATAGCATGCAGGAGTTTTGTAGTGGGAGGGCCCTGAGAGATGATCTGATGGAAACTGTATATTGTGTATGAAATGAAGGTATAGATGTGGGATTATTCAGCCTGCAATGTGTGTGTTTGGTTGAGCTTTTTGTATTTCTCAGAGGCTTGTTTGTGAACCATGTGCTTGAATGGGGGAAGGGCTTGCCCACTGTTTTGTGTTGCAGGGGCTGTGCCCTGAGGGAAAGAAACTCTGAACAGACATGCAAGCAACATTGTACTGTATGTGTGTAGTGTTTGTGATTTCTATGAAAAATAGAAATGGATAGATTGTCATTTTTGCCTTTGTAGGGGACAAAGACACATGTCCCCATAAGTGTAAAAATATTTTAACGAAAGTGTTTGGTTTTTGAGTTGAAAGTTCCCGCCGCATATCCAAGTGGCCAGGCATTGCTAGAAGGCAGACAATAGTATGTCTGTGCGATGGCTTGTTATGGAAGCTGAGGCCACTGTGTGTGAACTTTTGCCGCGTACACACGACCGCTTTTCTCGACGAGAAAAACAGCATTTTTTTTTTCGCCGAGAAAAACGATCGTCTGTGGGCTTTATGTCGTTTTTCTCGTTGAGAAAAACGGCAGAAAAAACGACGAGAAAAATTAGAACATGTTCTAAATTTTCTCATCGTTTTTTCCATCATTTTTTTCCGCGGCAGTTTTCACATAGGGAGACACTGCCGCGGAGCCCACAGACGGTCGTTTTTCTCGTCAAGAGAAAAAATGACGGGAAAAACGACCGTGTGTAGGGAACCCTTGGAACCGAAGCGGTTCCCTCGTTTTTCCTGTCATTATTCACGGCGGATTTTTAACCGCCGTGAATAATGATCGTGTGTACGCGGCATTTAGGTAGAGAAAAGTGGTGAATATCTCAGAGTATATGGACTTAGAGAAATGAACATGTTTTTAATATTGTCATGTAACTAACATTTATTGAATGTGCTGTTTAGTTGGCCAAAGGGTTTAAGTTTGTAAGTGTACATGTGGTCCTTGTAGAGTGTAGCTGACAAATTTTTTCAGTGGATTTTGATGATAATTTAGAAAAGTTTCAATGGTGTAGTCAGTCTTTGTGGAGAAAAACATTTTTGATTTTCTTTTAAAGAGATGCTGGTTTTGGCGGGAAAAGAAATGCATGCGTTAATGGCGCCATTCTTGGATTTTGATTAGCCTTGTGGTTTGTCTGCCATTTTGAGGCACAGTTTTTCCTTGGCCTGTGGGCATCATATAAGGGAAGGTGCAGCCACCTTTCTTTTGGGCACTATACCATGTGGCATTCGTCTGCTATTTCACTGGTGGAATTTCTCAGCCTTTGGGGCACATTTTGATGTTTGGTGCGAATTGGGTAGTGCGGTCTTTTCTGCGTTGGAACCTGGTGGAGGCCATTTGTGTTTTTCTTTGTGTGGGGGAACCAAGGTGGTGTTCATTGTGACGTCCCATGCTGGTTTTGGCGGGAAAAATTGCATGGCGCCATTGTTGTTGTTGTCCATGAGGCTTGCGATGGTTCATCCACCATTCATGGGCTTGCCTCTGGTAAGCTGTTACCTTACCTTTGTTTACTGATGTCACTGTGTTGCATAATCATCTACTGATCTCAGCTTGTGATTTTGCAGGATTTATGCCTTTGCAATGGGACTATTAATCCATCATTTTTAGCTCTATAATTCAGTATTGTGGTTTAATTTTTGGGGGTTTTTATTGCATCATCTGGGCATTCATCTGGACTTTTGTCATATGTTTTATAATCATTGGCCATTGTTTTTTTTGGTATCTAGTGGTTGGTGCACATCAGCCCCTGAATACTGTGTTGGCATTTGTTGATTGGCGCAGTTTTGTCCTGTTTTATGCGTTTGCTAGATTAAATAGTTTTTCTAAGCATCGCCTTTTGATTTGAGTAGAGTGGTATCTTGAGATAGCGCGGTTTTACCCCGAGGGGCCACAACGTGCTTGCGGACACACGCACATGCTGGGGCCTATTTATGGATGGGATCTGGCTGACCTACCAGCAGTTGGAGTGTGGGGGGAGGCCAACGCAGAGACAGGGACAACATGCAAACTCCATGCAGATGGTGTTAGGAGGAAGGTTTCTCTGTTTTCATTTAAGTGAATGTAAGCTATTGCAGGGTCAGCTGACTTTGCAGTATATGAGCGGCGTTTTTTTTGCATTGGATTTTGGTTTTAAGAAAAACTTCACTTTACACTGAATTTTGATAGATTGTAAGATTAACAGAGTTTTTGTACAATGATGTGTTTTTATGTTTAAATATTTGGGAGTTTCCCAGAGGGCAATTCATTTTTTGGAACTTGTACTGTATAGCCATCTTTTTGGCTGGAGTTTGTATTTTGAGTCCCAACTTATGGTCTGACTTCCAGGGAATGTGGGTCAGGGGGGATTCCCTCCCATTTGCAAAGGGGGGTTTATTCCATAATTTCCTTGACAAGGTTTTAAATGGTTGAAATATATATGATGTGTAGCCATGGATTTTTTTGAAGTCTTGATAGACAAGGCGATTAGGGCTAAGGCCTCCCCTCCCCCTCCCTCTTCCTGAACAATTGATATGTAAATAAACCAGTTTTTTTTAAGTAGCTGAGCATAACCGGAAGTTTCTTTTCAGCATTTATATATCAGCAGAAAGTTAGTGGGAGGAGCTTGGGGTTTTTAAAGGTGAGCAATGAGATTTGTGTTTGGAAGGAAAATAGAAAAACATTTTTGCATTTAAAAGTGTTTTATATTTTGTTCCAGTTTTGTACTGTAATGCAGTTTTGGGTAGAAAGCAAAACGGGGGGGGGGGGGCATCACCATTGTTTTATCATCTAGATACAGAGAGAAGCCACATTGTTCTGCAGGTGGTAAACTGGCGTAAGTGTTCTGCGAGGTTTAGTCTGACAACGCAGTGTATGGGTGTATAGCGGAAAATGCTTGTGTATGCATGCACTGTGAGGGGTAGAGGCCTAATTCGGGGGTTGATCTGTGGTTGTTGCTGTAGTTCCAAAAGTGTTGGGACAACAAGCTTTGGTTAGGGTTTCTAGTTGGAGGACTTGACCATATAGTGGTTGTAGTTCTTCAATTCACCGTATAAGAAGACACCGGGCGGTGATCTCCGAAATGGGTGCAACGGTTTAACCTGGACGCAGGTTTAAGACGATAAGCCGATTCGAATCGCCATGGACACAAGGAGGTCTGTGCAAAGGGAAGGAATGGAGGCTTCCCATAGTCAGACGGTCACACAGTGCACGAAGCCTAGTTTTGGGGCAAAGGCCTTTGAACCCCAAAAAGATTAACATAGGTGGTCCAAGGATACTATTTTGGGTATCCCTCTGGAATGGATGTAGTTGAGCTGCGGCTTCAGAAATCTGTAATGATGAGGAACGGTGGCTCATGCCCGCTTGTTTGAACTTTGTATGGCTGGTCCATGAAGGTTCTCGAGCTGCTCTCATGTTTGTCCCATTGTATTTTTTTCTATTGCTGAAACAGTGAAGGGAGAATTCTGGCTGTTTTTGTTTTTTTTTCATTTGTGGTTTTGGAGACTATGAAGTATCTCCCCCACATTTGTATCGGAATGTTTGTATGTAGTAACGTGAATATGTTCGAACTTACAGCAGCGATCCTTCGATGCGTCGCGGCTGTTGTATGTTTGTAGGAACGAGAAAAGTAAGGGTTACAGAGGGTTTTGTTTGAATCGGTTTTGAAAGAATGTCATTGACAATTTACCAATGTACAGGAATGTCATTATTGTTTTACCATTCTTTGCAGGTTAAATATGAAGGATAGAGTAATGATTTTGCTTATAAGTATTTTTCAGGTCCAAGGAGTTTGTACACAGAGAACAGGTGTATGTAGACAGCGGTACATATGGATAAATACATGAGTCTAAGGGAGGTAAAAGTATCATAGGCTATTTTATTGTTTCTTTTTTCCTGCACCACGCATTTCTTCCTTCAGTCTGTAATGAGGAAGAAAAGGGGGGGGGGGAATGATAAATGTAAGAATGACAGTTTTTTTCAAACTAATAATAACCTCTGTAATTCTAACCAAGTTTGTGCCAAGACTGTCTTTCTTTAATAGAATTTGAATCAGCAAGCAGCAGTCTGGTGAAGTAGGTTCCCATCCCAGAGGCTAAGAACCTTGTCAATGGTTCCAGGTATTGTAAGCCACGCACAGGTTATGCAGTGACCACAGTCCCGATGTCTGGGTTATTGTCATATGAGGGTTGTTTGGAGGTCAATCAAAACCATAGTCGTACTCTCCTCATTAGCTGTCACTTATATTCTCGGCTGATGGGGTGGGTGCGATCGTTGTGACATGAACTTCAAAATGTCCACCACAGGGTTCACGAGTCCCTCCTGGACCCTGACTTAATAATCAGTTTACATTCTTTCCAACCAGGTGACTGGGTCGTTGTAAAGAAGCTTGAGGGATGAGACCACGCCAGCCACTGCATGAAGCGGCTCAACCACACCAAAGAATGAGGAGTATCTTTGTTTATTTATATTTTTGTTGTTTAGTAAATTTTAGCAAGGGTAACGGTGAAAAGCATCCCAAGTTATTATGTAAAGTGTATATCCTGACTAGCTCAGAAAGCAAACAGGACCGATGGTCTGTTCTGAGTCTTCACCGAGTTTTAGTCCCCAGCGATGACAGCGGTACATGCCATTTATGATGTTATTATGGGTATGAGGAGTTTTGACAAACTAGTGAAGACTCCAAACAGACACTTGTCAATGGAATCTAGTGATGCATTTTTTTAGAGGGTAAAATTGGTTAGTTTTAATGGCTCTGCCTCTTGTCAGTTTGGGTATCTAGGTAGCCCACAAGTGTGTTTGAACTTTAGTTTGGTGTTTATGTGGATCTGCAGCTTATAAAGGTAATTCCCCCAAAGCAAGAGGTTCATGCGTGATGGTGAAGCTGTCCCAGCATCTTATCTCATGGCCGATCGCGAGGATCTGATGGCGCAGGAAATTAAGAATGGCAGGGACAGCTAGAAGGGATTTGTTCACCAACCCCGACCAGGTCTGGGCATGGTGTCCTGCATGAGGGGGGGGCTCTGGCTTGGGATACGATTGAACAATTCTCATCCGTTAAGGATAGGGTTCTTCATGTAATTGTTGAAGCCAGAGCTGTAGCTAAGTGAAGGTTGGGAGTCTATTTTAAGGGTCTGGGAATCTTTGGGGATCTAATTTTTATTTTACAGCGGATCGTGGTTAAAGGAAGTGGGAATATATATACTCATGTCGTTTTATTTCTATTCTTTCTATGTCGTGACGAGGTGCTCCTGTTGCCTGATTTGACGCGTGACCAGAGTTTCCTTGATGAGACGCCCGAAGCCGGACCCACATACAAGACACAGAGGATCACAGACGGATCGGCGATTACTACAGCTCACCATGTCGTGTCCTCCTTTATAAGTCATGCTCCTGAAGAGTAGAGTCTACATGTCAAGCCGTGTTTTCCTTTTTATGGACTAAGGACTGATTCATTTACAGGTGTAAGAAGCAGATCAACTCTCATCGAGGGACACATGGGGTGCATATGACAAAAAAGGGAGGACTGTTGTGGAGATTTTTATGGAGATGTATTTAATATGTATTGTCATAGTGTCACCTAGTGTTAGTACTTTCGCAACCCTCTCTAAAAGAGCTGATTGGGGTAGTCTGAGGCTGGTTGAATCCCGTCTGATAGGGGAAAACGTCTTGAGGTTGGAGTGTGATGTTTGCAGGGTGCGGATATGTCCGCCAACGGGGGCCCTCTGTGCATTAGCATGGACGATCGTTAAGGAGGGGATATGCTCGCTCTGCAATGACATCATTGGTTATAGGCGGATGCGCGCTCTTGTCTCTGCTGTGTCTGATCAACATTGGTTGGAATTCGTAGCGCGCATCTGCAGATAGCCTCCCTCCCCCATTCAATAATAGTATAATCTTAATATGCGTTATTCTATGGAATAGCGCAGAATAAGAATTCCTATCAACGGTAACTTTAGCCATCATACGTTATTGTATTCAGTGAATGTATTATTGTATTGAATCCTTTAAGCCATAATTCTTGAGTGGGATTCATGTATGGCATCTCCTGTTGAAAGGAATGTCCAGGTATTGCCATTTTCCTGTGTGGAAGGGACATCCTGTGAGGTCCCCACCCATGGGGGAGGGGATTGGTTGCTGCAGCCAATCACCTCCTGTGTGAGATCTTTTGAGTTTAATAAAAGCCTATGATTAGGCGTCGGCTAGGCAGTCTATGCTGGGAAGTCGAGATGAGAACATAAGCTGTGTTGGTGCTTTCCTTGAATGAGTGATGGGGTGAACGGTGAGTGGATTTTAGCAACCTTAACTTAAAGATAGCATTATTGCAAAGAGATGAAATCTGATGTGTGCTTAGATAGCACAGGAATTATAGGCTGTGTGCTCTGCAAGCAACCAATAATACAACGACACCGTAGACCTGGCTTTTGGCACCTCCATAGACCATTCCTCGGCCACTTCTCATAGGGGCTATGTGGACCGGCTGAGACACAGTTTACAGTTGGCCTATGAGCAGGCCCAAGCGGCTTCCGATCAAAGGGGAGCCCGCAACAAGAGAAATTTCGACCTGAAGGTCCGAATTCAGGATCTGCAACCAGGGGACAGAGTGTTGTTACGAAACTTGGGAGTCCCTGGGAAGCACAAGCTTGCAGACAGATGGAGACCGGAGCCATATGTTATTTGTAAGAAGTTACCCGGCCTACCAGTCTATCAGCTGAAGCCAGAGGGAAAGATGGGGCCTTTGAAGACTTGGCACCGGAACCACATACTCCCACTTGCCGAAACAGTCCGGATGCCCCCTGTGAAGGATTCCTCTGAGCCAACGTCCATCCTGGATACTCCTAGGCCAAGTACCCGGTCTCAGACATCCCGGTCTGAAGAAGCAGATGCCTCTGAGCCTAGTGAGGATGAAAGTGAAGAGTTGGGATGGCTATGGCCTTCCCAGGCCCCAGTGACTTCTGCTATAGATCTCCCACCTTTGGAAGACACCATAGACAGTACACTGAAAGCAGAAGCTACTGAATTTATCCCGTCCAGCCCTCTATCAGACTCATGGGAAGATGCCCTTGACTCGCTCCAAGAGGAGGATCCAAGATGTTCTGTGAACCCTCCTGTTCCTGAGTTGAATGTTTCAGAAACAGTGGAAGCTGACATGTCTGTTCCGGAAGAGGAACCTACAGTGTTGGAGCCAGAAACCCCAAGATTGAGAAGGGTGAAAAGGGCTACAAGGCCCCCCAGAAGGCTGACTTACCAACAAATGGGGAGGAGCTCGGAGGATACGGTGGCAACTGCCAGGAGGAGTGCAGAAAGCTCTGATCCCTCCACTGTTCATTTGGTGGAGGGCAACCCCAACTCACCCCCTGGCACAGTTAGGCAGGCCACTTATGATAGTGTGATCTGTGGGCGAGGAAGTTCACCCTCTCATTTTTGGTGGGAACTTCCTCTGCCGACATCCTACGCAACTTTGTCTAATGTTGTGCGTAGTGTTTGTTGACAAATATTTTTGGGGACCAAAGAGTTTAAGTGGGGGGAGTATGTAGCGGGGTCTCCATTGAGGCCCCAAGGACTACGTTACCCAGAACCCCGTTTGGCACCCAGGGTGCATTGGGCTGCCGCAGAGACTCATGGGTGGGGTATAAAAGGGGAGGGCGAGGCTTAGCCCGGCCTCTTTGGACACCGCGTGGCTGGCAAGAGGACTTCCTGTGCGGACCTGCTGCGAGTGCAAGGCCTGAGGCCTGGGCCTTGTGCACTTCCAGAGAGCCTTCCACCTCACTGCGGAGCCTGTGCGGCGACAGACATCTACCTGCTTTAGGGACGTCAGTGAACCGGAGATCAGATGGTGGCAGATCCTGTGTGTGTGAACACAGCGGTGGGAGTCCCGGACTGGGATCGAGTCCGGAGGGGTGAGAGAGCACCTGCTCACAACCATACTCGAGTACTTTACTAGGCCTATAGACTGCCTTGGCCCATCGGGTGATATTTCCCTTTTCCTGTCAGGAGACTAGTTGGAGGACTGAGTCACATAGTCTCCGGGGAGTTGTTCCATTACCTTAGACCTTGTTGGATTACAAATATTGTTCATGTATGTGCACCACCGATCATCTGGCATGCGAAGATTCCTTCTCTAGAGACTGAGTTTTAGTTAAGTCAGGCCTGACTGGGAGTTGATAGTACTGTTGGGCGCCATATTGCTAACGGGGACCCAAGCTATATGTTGGTGTGTGTTAGAACTAATTGCGCATTATCATTACCTACTGTTGGTATTACTGCAGGGCTCTGCATGCATGTGTTATATGTAATATTAATTGTTAACCCCCTTTTATCTACAAGTAAACCTTTTACATTTTCTCAAATCTGGTGTTGGAGTCCCTATATATATATTTTATCACTAGAAGAAAGGTATTGTGGGATTGTGTGTAAACTGTTATAGAGTTATATAGAAACACCACCCCTAGACTAGCTGTGCCAGAGAAGGGCTGAGTAGATTGCCGGGGGTTGGCTGTGCTGTGTACAGGGCCCAAAAGCAAACCAGCGGCTCACTTCGTTTGGGGGTATCGCTACATACACTTCTCCTTTAAGGGGGCGTGGCAAGGGGTGTGTCCTATGCCTACATACTTTTGCTGATAGGTGTTCCTCATTCCCATCTCAAAAAGTTGGGAGGTATGGTTTATATACAGTGCATATAAAAAGTGTACACACCCCTTAAAATGTCAGGTTTCTGTGATGTAAAAAAATGAGACAAAGATAAATAATTTCAGAACTTTTTCCACCTTTAGCCAAGCGGCGGGTCGGCATGATCCCGCGAACCATCATAGCTATACGTCGGTCCCTTTAAGCGGGATAGCAGGCGCGCGCACCCACTGCATCGCGGGGGTGCCGATGCTCGTGACCAGCGTTTACGATGAGCGCCGGTCGTGAGCACAAGAGGCAGAACAGGAATGTAAGTGTGTAAACACACACATCCCTGTTCTGTGAGGAAAGACAGATCATGAGTTCCTAATAGCTAGGAACCACGATCTGTAATTTCCTCTATGTCTGTCCCCTCCCCCTACAGTTAGAAACACACTTGGGAACACAATTAACTCCTTGATCGCCCCCTAGTGTTAACCCCTTCCCCTGCCAGTGACATTTTTACAGTAATCAGTGCATTTTTATAGCACTGATCGCTGTGTAAATGCCAATGGTCTCAAAAATGTCCGATGTGTCCGCCATAATGTCGCAGTCCAGATAAAAATCGCAGATCGCCGCCATTACTACTAAAATAAATAATAATAAAAATGCTATAAATCTATCCCCTATTTTGTAGACGCTATAACTAGGGTTGTCCCGATACCACTTTTTTAAGACCGAGTACAAGTACCGATACTTTTTTTCAAGTACTCGCCGATACCGAATACCGATACTTTTTTTTATGTGTTAGTATTTTTTATTTTTTTTACTATTTATTTTTTATTTTTTTTACTATTTTTAATTTTTTTTACTATTTTTTTTTTTACTATTTTTTGTCATGTTTTTTTACAATGCTTTGTTGGGGTGGGGGGGGGGGGGTGTATGGTCTGTGTATTTTTTTTTTTTTACAATTATTTTTGTTTTATTATTTATTGCTATTTATTTTTTTATTTCTAGCCCTGTTGGGGGGCTTTGGTGAGATATCAGGGGTCTTAACAGACCTCTGACATCTCCCCTTTGAGACAGAGAAAGGGACTAGGGACACAGATTCCCCAGTCCCTTTCTCAGCTGCACTGAAAATGAATGGAGAGGAGACAACGGCTCCTCTCCATTCATAAACTGAAGCATCGTAAACACACAGGTTACGATGTTTCAGTTATATGAATGGACAGAGTCAGTGATGACTCTGTTCATTCGGAAAAGGTAGGAGCCGGGTTTAGCGGCTCCTACCTCCGCACTCCATCCTGACAGAGGGAAGCGGAGGAGGATATGGAGGGTGGCACGGAGCGGAGGACAGCAGCAGCATGGAGGGGGGGACACGGAGCGCACGGGGGAGAGCGGAATAACGGAGGACATCAGCAGCATGGAGGGGGGACACGGAGCGCACGGGGGAGAGCGGAATAACGGAGGACATCAGCAGCATGGAGGGGGGACACGGAGCGCACGGGGGAGAGCAGCATGGATGGGGGAACTGGAGTAGGATACAGGGACAGTCAGCGGTGATCGGTGGGGCTTTGGGGGGAGTTACAAGCACCGATTACCGCTGTATAGATTTCACTAAAACAGCTGAAAAGAGAGGGGGGGGTCGGGAGAAGCTGTCGGGCTGTATTGAAATCTATACAGGGAGATCGGTGCTTGTAACTCCCCCGCCGCACCGATCATCACTGACTGCCCAAGTATCGGCTGAAGCATCAGAGCATTTTCCCCGAGTACAAGTACTCGGGAAATGCCTGGTATCGGTACCGATACTAGTATCGGTATCGGGACATCCCTAGCTATAACCTTTGCGCAAACCAATCAATATACGCTTATTGCGATTTTTATTACCAAAAATATGTAGAAGAATACATATTGGTCTAAAATGAGAAAAAAATTGGGGATATTTATTATAGCAAAAAGTACAAAATATTGTGTTTTTTTCAAAATTGTCGCTCTTTTTTTTGTTTATAGTGCAAAAAAAAAATCACAGAGATGATCAAATACCAATAAATAAAAGCTCTATTTGTGGGAAAAAAAGGCCGTCAATTTTGTTTGGGTACAGCGTCGCACGACCGCACAGTTGACAGTTAAAACGACACAGTGCCGAATCGCAAAAAATGGCCAGGTCATTAGGCAGCCAATTCTTTCGGGGGTGAAGTGGTTAATATGACCTATAAATTATATAACTCAATTGAAAAACAAACTGAAATCTTTTAGTGGGGGGAGGTAAAATAAATAAATAAATAATAATAATGTGGTTGCATAAGTGTGCAAACCCTCCTATAACTGGGGATGTAGCTGTGTTCAGAATTAAGAAATTACTTTCAAACTCATGGTAAATAGGAGTCAGTACACACCTGTCATTATTTCAAGTGCCTCTGTTTAACCCCAAATAAAGTTCAGCTGTTCCAGTAGGTCTTTCCTGACATTTTCTTAGTCGCATCTTACAGCAAAAGCCATGGTCTGGAGAGAAATGTTAAGTATGGTTGGGATGTGTGGGGCTGCCTTATGTTGGGATGTGGGTAGAGGGCTGGAACGCTGATGTGTCCTAATAATTAGAGACCAATAAACGTGGTGGGTGAGTTTGGAGAGATGTGTATAAAATAAATGTCAGGTAACCAGGTGTGTGGGTGATCCCAAATAAGTGGTGGGCTCCCTTCCCCTGCTAATGAGGCCTGGTAGGAGGACCAAAGGCATGCGTGATGAATACCAGAGACAATGGTTACCCTGTTGCTGAACAGCAATTTGTAAGTAAATCACTCTTTGTGGTTGTGACCAATGTGAAAAATAAGTGAGCGAGAACACCCAAATCCCACTTCCTAAAGATAATAAGTGAAAGAAACCAAACGGTCTAATGCGGCGTACACACGATAGTTTTTCATGCCATTTTTTTAACCAACGTTTTTCTCGTCGTTTTTTTTCTTGTTTCCTCTCAAGCCTGTCTTGCATCCACACGATCATTAAAAAAAACGCTCGAGCAAAGCGCAGTGACGTACAACACGTACGACGGCACTATAAAGGGGAAGTTCCATTCGAATGGCGCCACCCTTCATGTTAGTAAACTTTGTTGAGCGGCGATTCGCGCTTTTCAGCCTCGTGCTTTTCAGTCCGTTACAGCGTGACGAATGTGCTATCTCCATTACGAACGCTAGTTTTACCAGAACGAGCGCTCCTGTCTCATACTTGATTCTGAGCATGCGCGGTTTTTTTTCCCCTCGTAAAAGCATACACACTATCGTTTTTCACGTCGTTAAAAAAAACGACATGAAAAATGACGTGAAAAAATAGAGCATGTTCGAAATTTTTAATGGCCGTTTTTCACGCCGTTAAAAATGCTCTGGAGCATACACACGATCGGTTTTAATGGCCATTTTAAAAAATGGCATTTTTAATGGCATGAAAAACGATCGTGTGTACGCCGCATAAGTGTCCTTGGTGAATTGACAGGTGAAAAATCTAAAAAAGACCATAGGCTTCCCAGCCAAGTGTGAACAGCAATGAAGATGCAATAGAAAGCTGCCTGGTGTGTGTAGCAGTTAAAGTGCAATAGATAGCTGCCTGGTATATACAGATAAAAAAGTGACAGTGCAATAGCTCAAAATCTGAATTCGATAATATTCAAAAAAGTGAATTTGATAATATTAAAAAAAGTCCATAGGCTTCCCAGCCAATAATGGGCAGAAATAAAAGTAAATGAAAAGCTGCCTGGTATATGTAGCAGTTAAAGTGCAATAGAAAGCTGCCTGGTATGTGCAACTATGTGAACACCTGTGCAATAACTCAAAGTCTTAATTCAATGATAATCA
The DNA here is from genome assembly GCA_029206835.1 of Rana muscosa. Lineage (NCBI taxonomy): Eukaryota > Metazoa > Chordata > Amphibia > Anura > Ranidae > Rana > Rana muscosa. Next base: position 98,492,848 of record CM055126.1, read on the forward strand.
TACATGGAAAACCAAAAAGCACCAAAAAGAAGGTAGTGCAAAACCAAAATAATGGTAAGGGATGGGGTAATGGGTAGGATATGGATCCACACAATAATAATAAAGGGTGACTTTAGTGCAGTCTTCAAATGCTGGTAATCAGAAAAGGAGTTCCGGTGACTTCGTGCTCCCCCCTTTTAGATCCCCACTCACCAGAACTGTATACCCCTGCAGGGGTGATAGACATAAGGCGAATGGGATGGATGAGCCGCTCCTCTCTCGATCGTTTAGTCACCTCCTCCTTCACCAGTTCCTATTCAGTGTGTTGATCCAGAAGAATGGTCTGCTGATCCCCGCGTCTCACATGTGCAGATCACAAATAGAAGAATGCCTGCATAGTGTAATAATGATTAAAACAAAAAACAAATACAAAAAATTCTGCGCTGCTGAAAAAAATATGTGAGCAGCTACAAAACCAATAGACAAATAGGTGCAAACAAAAATAACAAATAAATTGTAGCGCTAGTGAATGTGAATATATCTGACACCCAGTGAATGGATGTAATACTCAGTCCGAAAAACAATCAGCAATAGTCCATGTGAAATTCATATGAATAAAGTCACTATTGACATGAAAATCAAAACAAATCAATGAAAACATGTAATGCTGCCACAATCTTGAATGGATGAAGTGAAGATAACCACCACTGAACACAGAGCGGCTTATCGGAAGATGTGGACCCTACTAGACGTATGTCCAAAGGGTCAAATCAAGCTTTAGTGTGTGCCACTTATGGAAGCTGGAACCTCTATGATGATCCACCAGACATGTACCTCTCAGCATACAACAACAGGAAGGTGAGTGGAAGGTTGAGGGATGGTATCCCAATGATGGTTAACCAGGATTTAAACCGATGGTAATAGAAGAAAAAGGAGAAGGGCACATAGCGTAATACTGTTGGTAATTAAAATTTAATGTAGGTAGATACACTTACATAAATGATGAAAATAAGCGCTTTCAGATAATATCAACGGCAGCAGTGGAGTCTCCAGACGCTTTTCGAAACATAGTGCATCATCTAGGGTGTACATCCACTACTGCCTCCACAAAATATATAGACAGTATGACCCTAAACTGAAAAGGGGCCTCACCTGAGGGTTCATCACATGGGTGATCACTTCCTGGGTGATCCAAGATGGCGTTCTGGCGTGCGCTCCACGCCTCTATATGATGTAAACACTAAGTGATGTGATTGGCCATAACTGATCCAAGGGTTGTAAGTATGGGGATAACTCCAAAATTCCAGCTAAGGGGACACTAAGAGGACACTGCATATGATGCAGCTCGTCTATTAGCGTCATAGGAAGTTAGCCACTGGCGAGCACAGGGGCTGTCAAGGCGAGTACTTACCAAGGCCGAGATGCCGAGAGTGGTTCACCCTTGCACCCAATCGCACTCCGCCCCCTGGAGGTGAGACAGGGAGAGGATAGCACAAGGGAGCACTGGCCACCAGCAGGTAGGAGTATCTTGCTGAAGAGTCTTGGTAGAGATGAGTAGGGAGCAGGCCGGGGGTCAAATACCAGGAGTAGACAGGTTCAGACAGGAACCGGCAGCAAGAGAGCAAAGTCCAGGCAGGAGCTTAGCAGCAAGCAACAAGTCCAGGCAGAGACTGGTAGGCAGGTTTAAACAAGAAGTCCCGGGTGCAGGCAGGGGGTCAGGGGCTGGAGACGAGCAGCGGATCCGAGTCACAGGCCAAGGGTCAAACACTTGGAGAAAGGTGGAAGTCCGTAAAGCAAGCCAGGGGGTCAGGTCCAGGAGAAGTAGAAGAGTGGTCAAGCCGGTCCGGGTCACAACAGGAGATCAAACGTAACTTTCAGGCACTTGGGAACACAGGAATGCTGACAAACCAGCAACCAGACAGTGTCACTGAGTTTGTTTAGATAGGCCCGCCTGTAATCCTATTGGCGCGCCATTGCGCACACGCGCGCCGTTGTGCCAGTGCGCGCACCCGCGAACGCCGAAGCGCCGTATCCGCCGCGCACGCGCCGAAGCGCCGTTCCGCCGCGCATGCGCGCTGGGCGCAGATTGGAGACAATGGATGGAGAATTTTCCTGACAGTGCCCCCTTCCTGAGGGGCGGACTCCGGACGCCCAGAATAGCCATCAGTTCCGGATGTTCCTGGTGAAAGGCTCGGATTAAGCGGGGAGCATGCAAGTTCTTGGATGGTTCCCAAGAGTTGTCTTCCGGGGGGTACCCCTTCCACTTAATCAGATATTGCAACTGTCTGCCTCTCTTTCTGCAGCCCATGATGGATTCCACCTCAAATTTGTTTTCCCCATCTACTTCAACTGGTGGCGGAGGAGGTTCATCTCTTCCAGGAAAGGAGCTGGGAGTGACGGGTTTTAACAAACATGAGTGGAACACTGGGTGAATCCTATAGGAACCAGGTAGTGCCAGTTCAAAGGCCACGGGATTGATTGCCCGTTTGATCTTGAAGGGTCCGATGAATTTAGGGCCGAGCTTCTGTGAGGGAATAGGCAACCGGAGGTTGGCGGCAGAAAGCCATACTTCCTCCCCAACTTTGAACGCTGGGTTTTCCTTCCTCCTGCGGTCATAGAATCTCTTGTAGGATTCCTGGGCACTCCGCATCATTTCCTGGAGTTTTTGAAAATTCACCTGGACAGAGGCCACCCGGTCCTGGACCGCGGGGACGGAACTCTCTGGGATGTTTTCAGGGAGGAAGGAGGGATGGAAGCCAAAGTTGGCCCAAAAGGGGGTCTGATTAGTAGCGGAATGTACTGAATTATTGTAGGCGAACTCTGCGTAAGGGAGTAGGGACGCCCAGTCATCCTGGGAAGCAGAGGAGAAACAACGGAGGTATTGCTCCAGAGTTTGATTAGTTCTCTCCGTCTGGCCGTTGCTCTGGGGGTGGTACGCTGACGAGAGGCAGGTCTTAACTTCCAGGGATTTGCAGAGTTCCCTCCAGAATTTAGAAGTGAACTGGACACCTCTGTCGGAGGTGATGCTTTTCGGTATTCCATGGAGCCTGGTTATCTCCTTGAAGAAGATTTGAGCGGTATCCGTGGCAGAAGGTGTCCCGATCATGGGTAAAAAGTGAGCCATCTTGGAGAGACGGTCAATAACGACCAGAATCGTGGTAAACCCTCCGGAGGGAGGCAAGTCAATGATAAAATCCATGGACACGTCCGCCCAAGGACGTTCAGGGATGGGTAAGGGCTTGAGCAGGCCCCAGCTTTTGGTGTTCGACCCCTTATTACGCTGACACTGAGTGCAGGAGGCGACGTATGTCTTGCAATCCTGCCTCCAGCCTGGCCACCAGAAGGAGCGGGAGACCAGTTCCGAGGATTACGTGCCCCGAAGTGACCGGCCAATTTGAGATCATGGAAAGTCCTCAAGACCAGCGGTCTTGTTTCCAAAGGAACGAAGATCTTGCCCTGGGACCAGAATAAACCGTCACGCTTCTCCAGGGATGAAGTGACTGGGTCAGAACAGAGCCCGGAAGCGGCTTCAATAGAAGTGAGCAGGTCAGCCTGAGGAATCAACAGGAAGTTCTGAGCTGACAGAATGGTACCTGGTTGTGCAGACTGGGGGGTTTCCGGGAACATCCTGGATAGTGCGTCCGCCTTCCCATTTTTGGAACCGGGTCTATAGAAAATATGAAAGTTGAACCGGGTAAAGAAAAGAGCCCAACGGGCTTGCCTGGGACGGAGACGTTTAGCTGTCCTTAGATATTCTAAATTCTTATGATCTGTGAAGATCATGATGGGGTGTACTGCCCCCTCCAGAAGGTACCGCCATTCCTCCAGAGCGAACATTATGGCCAGTAATTCCCAGCCCCCTACATCATAATTTTGTTCTGGGGGAGTCAATTTTTGAGAGGCAAAAGCTACTGGGTGCAGAAGAGCCTTGGAGTCTTGTCTTTGGGAGAGAATGGCTCCAATGGCTGTCTCAGAGGCGTCCACTTCCAAGGTAAATGGCAGTAAAGGATCCAGGTGCTGAAGTACTGGTGCCGAGGTAAAGGCGTCTTTTAGGCGGGAGAAGGCCTCCTGGGCTTCCTGTGACCAGTAGAAAAGGTTGTTTTGTTGTGTAAGTTGAGTTATTGGGGCCACAATGGAGGAAAACCCCACAATGAATCTCCTATAAAAGTTGGCGAAGCCTATGAACCGCTGTACCCCCTTTTTGTCAGTCGGAGCTGGCCAATCCTGAATGGCCTTTACTTTCTGTGGGTCCATCACGACCCCATCGATGGAAATGATGAAGCCGAGGAACTGTACGGTGGTTTTTTCAAAATCACATTTCTCGGCTTTGAGGTAGAGCTTATGCTCTCTAAGGATGGTGAGAACCTTCATGACATGAGTCCGGTGAAGTTCAATAGAAGCGGAAAAGATAAGGATGTCATCCAGGTACACTACTAAGAAGTCGTCAAGGTGTTGTCTGAAAATATCGTTGACTAGGTGTTGGAAAGGGGCTGGAGCATTACAAAGTCCGAAAGGCATGACCAGATATTTGTAATGTCCAAAACGAGATCTAAAGGCGGTCTTCCACTCATCTCCAGCCCTGATCCGGATGAGATTGTAGGCCCCCCGCAGATCCAGTTTGGAAAAGATCCGAGCAGATCGGAAGCGCTGGAATAATTCCAGGATAAGGGGTAGTGGGTACCTATTTTTAATGGTGATTTTGTTTAGGTCCCGATAGTCGATGCAATGTCTTAACCACTTAACGACCGCCCACTGTAAATATACGTCGGCAGAATGGCACCGACAGGCAGAATCACGTATATCTACGTGACTGCCTTTGTATAGTTGGGGGGTCCGATCGGACCCCCCTTCTTTACAGTGAGCGGTCGTTAACTGATCGGGAGCGATCAGGCATGAGGGGACGGCCGTTCGATTCTGGCCACCCCCTCTCGATCGCTCCCGGCGAATGAGAGAGCTCCCCCTGCCTGTGTAATGTAAACACAGGCAGAGGAAGTGATGTCATCTCTCCTGCGGCGCTCACATATACCGAGCGCTGTACAGGAGAAGATGCCAGGTTAGTGCACAAAACACTACACTGACACCAGGACACATAGAAACATAAATCGCCCCCCCAGGCCCCCCCAGACACCCCCAGATCACCCCCCAGATCACCCCCCAGCCACAGTGTCACTGATTGCAGTGACCATTTATTTACTGATCACTGCAATCAGTGACATTTGTGACTGTAAAAGTGTCACCAAAGTTTACTTTTAGGTCCAGTGTAGCCCCCTAACCCCCCCTAATAAAGGTTTAACCCCCTGATCACCCCCCAGATAACCCTTTCACCCCCTATCACCACTGTCGCTAAGCGATCATTTTTCTGATCGCCGTCTTAGCGTCGGTGATGCCGATCGGTAGCCAGTAATTTTTTTTAGGTTCGCCGCAGGTTTTTATAGCGTCGGGTACCCCCATATATTATCTAATGAAGGTTTAACCCCCTTGATCGCCCCCCCAGGTAACCCTTTCACCCCCTAGCACCGCTGTCACTAGGCGATCGTTTTTCTGATCGCTGTTTTATTGTCGGTGATGCCGATCGGTAGCCAGTTTTTTTTAGGTTCGCCGCAGGTTTTTATAGCGTCAGGTACCCCCATATATTACCTAATAAAGTTTTAACCCCCTTGATCGCCCCCCAGGTAACCCTTTCACCCCCTATCACCACTGTCGCTAAGCGATCGTTTTTCTGATCGCTGTCTTATTGTCGGTGATGCCGATCAGTAGCCAGTTATTTTTTTTAGGTTCGCCGCAGGTTTTTATAGCGTCAGGTACCCCAATATATTACCTAATAAAGGTTTAACCCCTTGATCGCCCCCCAGGTAACCCTTTCACCCCCTATCACCACTGTCGCTAAGCGATCGTTTTTCTGATCGCTGTCTTATTGTCGGTGATGCCGATAGGTAGCCAGTTATTTTTTTTGGGTTCGCCGCAGGTTTTTATAGCGTCAGGTACCCCCATAAATTATCTAATAAAGGTTTAACCCCCTTGATCGCCCCCCAGGTAACCCTTTCATCCCCTATCACCACTGTCGCTAAGCGATCATTTTTATGATCGCTGTCTTAGCGTCGGTGATGCAGATCGGTAGCCAGTAATTTTTTTTAGGTTCGCCGCAGGTTTTTATAGCGCCAGGTACCCCATATATTATCTAATAAAGGTTTTAACCCCCTAATTGCCCCTAGTTAACCCTTTCACCAGTGATCACCATATAAGTGCTACGGGTGACGCTGGTTAGTTAGTTTGCTTTTTATAGTGTCAGGGCACCCGCCGTATATATAACCCAATAAACCTTTAACCCCCTGATCGCCCGGCGGGTGATATCAATTAGGTTTTAGCGTCAGAGAGGGTCTGCGTCACACCCCAGGCAGCGTCAGGTTAGTGCCAGTAACGCTAACACCCACTCGTGAAGCATACACCCCCATTAGTGGTATAGTATCTGATCAGATCAATATCTGATCTGATCAGATCTATACTAGCGTCCCCAGCAGTTTAGGGTTCCCAAAAACGCAGTGTTAGCGGGATCAGCCCAGATACCTGCTAGCACCTGCGTTTTGCCCCTTCGTCCAGCCCAGGCCACCCAAGTGCAGTATCGATCGATCACTGTCACTTACAAAATACAACACACATAACTGCAGCGTTCGCAGAGACAGGCCTGATCCCTGCGACTCCAGTGCTGTAGGAGGTGATTTCACCACCACAGTTAAAAAAAAAAGCATATATGCCGAAGCATTGGGGCAGCAGGGGCGGAGAAGCGGAGGAGCGATTTTGCTCCTAATGCCGCGTACATACGGTCGAAATTCCGACGGAGGCTTGCCCGTGGAAAAGTCCGACCATGTGTGTGCGGCATAACTTTTTTGCGGGAGGATGCCCCCATGCTTCGGCATATATAAATGGTGCATGTATGCCCATCATTAGAAGTGGGTGGATGAAGGGCGGTATTCTAATGGTGGGCATACCCACCGATCAATCTCTTTTTTCGTTCAGCCAACTGGCTGCATGAAAAAAAAAGATTACAATACATGTCCAACAAGGACCAGCAACGTACTGGTATGTTGCTGGACTTTGAATGTTTATACCAGAATGATGCCTGCGGGTTTAGGTATCATCTTGGTATCATTCTTTTCAGCCAGCGGCCGGCTTTCATGTAAAAGCAATCCTAGTGGCTAATTAGCCTCTGGACTGCTTTTACAAGCAGTGGGAGGGAATGTCCCCCCCCCCCGGATATAAAAAGCGCCATTGGGAAATTGGGAAAGTATTTTATCACACCGATCTTGGTGTGGTCAGATGCTTTGAGGGCAGAGGAAAGATCTAGGGTCTAGAAGACCCCAGTTTTTTCAAAAAAGAGTACCTGTCACTACCTATTGCTATCATAGGGGATATTTACATTCCCTGAGATAACAATAAAAATGATAAAAAAAAAAATATGGAAGGAACAATTTAAAAATAAAATAAAAAAGCAAAATTAATAATAAAGAAAATAAAAAGCACCCCTGTCCTGCCCTGCTCTTGCCCAATGGCGAACGCAAGCGTCGGTCTGGCGTCATATGTAAACAGCAATTGCACCATGCATGTGAGGTATCACCGCGAAGGTCAGATCGAGGGCAGTAATTTTAGCAGTAGACCTCCTCTGTAAATCTAACAGGGTAACCTGTAAAGGCTTTTAAAGGCTTTTAAAATGTATGTAGTTTGTCGCCAATGCGCGTTTGTGCGAAATTTTAAAGCATGTCGTGTTTAGTATCTATATACTCGGCCTAAGATCATCTTTTTTATTTCATCAAACATTTGGGCAATATAGTGTGTTTTAGTGCATTAAAATTTAAAAAAGTGTATTTTTTCCCCAAAAAATGCGTTTGAAAAATCGCTGCGCAAATACTGTGTAGAAAAAAAAATGCAACACCCACCATTTTAATCTGTAGGGCCTTTGCTTTAAAAATATATATAATGTTTGGGGGTTCAACATAATTTTCTTGCAAAAAAAAAAAATGTTTTCATGTAAACAAAAAGTGTCAAAAAGGGCTTTGTCTTCAAGTGGTTAGAAGAGTGGATGTAAGCTTCCTAATGTTGTGTATAAAATGCCAGAACAGTTCAAAACCCCCCCAAATGACCCCATTTTGGAAAGTAGACACCCCAAGCTATATACTGAGAGGCATGTCGAGTCCATGGAATATTTTATATGTTGACACAAGTTGCGGAAATAAGACAATTTTTTTTTGCACAAAGTTGTCACTAAATGATATATTGCTCAAACATGCCATGGGTATATGTGGAATTACACCCCAAAATACACTCTGCTGCTTCTCCTGAGTACGGGGATACCACATGTGTGAGACTTTTTGGGAGCCTAGCCGCGTACGGGACCCCAAAAACCAAGCACCGCCTTCAGGCTTTCTAAGGGTGTCAATTTTTGATTTCACTTCTCACTGCCTATCACAGTTTCGGAGGCCATGGAATGCCCAGATGGCACAAAACCCCCCCAAATGACCCCATTTTGGAAAGTAGACACCCCAAGCTATTTGCTGAGAGGTATTGTGAGTATTTTGCAGATCTCGCTTTTTGTCACAAAGTTTTGAAAATTGAAAAAAAAGAAAAAAACATTTCTTTCTTCATTTTCAAAAACAAATGAGAGCTGTAAAATACTAACTATGCCTCTCAGCAAATAGCTTGGGGTGTCTACTTTCCAAAATGGGGTCATTTGGGGGGGTTTTGTGCTATTTTGGCATTTTATGGCCTTCGAAACTGTGATAGGTAGTGAGGAGTGAAATCAAAAATTTGTGCCTAGAAATCCTGAAGGCGGTGCTTGGTTTTCGGGGGCCCGTACGCGGCTAGGCTCCTAAAAAGTCCCACACATGTGGTATTCCCGTACTCAGGAGAAGCAGCAAAATGTATTTTGGGGTGTAATTCCACATATAACCATGGCATGTGTGAGCAATATATCATTTAGTGACAACTTTTTGTAATTTTTTATTTATTTTTTGTCATTATTCAATCACTTGGGACAAAAAAAATATTCAATGGGCTCAACAGGCCTCTCAGCAATTTCCTTGGGGTGTCTACTTTCTAAAATGGGGTCATTTGGGGGGGGGGGGTTTGTGCTATTTTGGCATTTTAGGGCCTTCAAAACTGTGATAGGTAGTGAGGAGTGAAATCAAAAATTTGCGCCCTTAGAAATCCTGAAGGCGGTGCTTGGTTTCCGGGGGCCCGTACGCGGCTAGGCTCCCAAAAAGTCCCACACATGTGGTATCCCCGTACTCAGGAGAAGCAGCAAAATGTATTTTGGGGTGCAATTCCACATATAACCATGGCATGTGTGAGCAATATATCATTTAGTGACAACTTTTTGTAATTTTTTTTTTTTTTGTCATTATTCAATCACTTGAGACAAAAAAAAAATATTCAATGGGCTCAACATGCCTCTCAGCAATTTCCTTGGGATGTCTACTTTCCAAAATGGGGTCATTTGGGGGGGTTTTGTACTGCCCTGCCATTTTAGCACCTCAAGAAATGAGATAGGCAGTCATAAACTAAAAGCTGTGTAAATTCCAGAAAATGTACCCTAGTTTGTAGACGCTATAACTTTTGCGCAAACCAATAAATATACGCTTATTGAATTTTTTTTTACTAAAGACATGTGGCTGAATACATTTTGGCCTAAATGTATGACTAAAATTGAGTTTATTCGATTTTTCTTATAACAAAAAGTAGAAAATATAATTTTTTTTCAAAATTTTCGGTCTATTTCCGTTTATATCGCAAAAAATTTAAATCGCAGAGGCAATCAAATACCATTAAAAGAAAGCTCTATTTGTGGGAAGAAAAGGACAAAAAATTCGTTTGGGTACAACATTGCATGTCCGCACAATTTACAGTTAAATCAGCGCAGTGCAAAATTCTGAAATCACCTCTGGTCCTCTAGCTACCAAATGGTCCGGGGCTTAAGTGGTTAAAGAACCGTCTTTTTTTCCCTCAAAGAAGATCCCTGCAGCGGCTGGAGAGGAAGAGGGGTGAATGAACTTTTTCTTGAGGTTTTCATCAATATAAGCCTTGAGGGCTTTCAACTCGGTTTCGGACAGCGGGAAGATACGTCCGAACGGGATTTCAGAGCCCGGCAGGAGATCGATGGGACAATCGTAGGGCCGATGGGGTGGTAAATGGTCGGCTTGCTGCTTATCGAAAACGTCCCGGAATTCCAGATAGACTGGGGGAACATGCTGTAGGTTGTCCGGCTTGGCAATCATGGAAGCACAGGTGGTAGAGGCGGAGGCAAGACAGTGCTGAGAACAGTAGGAGGAGGTGAAGCTAACCTCTTTCTTTGCCCAATTTATGAGGGGCTCGTGCGCCTGCAACCAGGGAAGGCCCAGAATGATGGGGAACATCGGAGAAGGTATGAGGTCTAACCGGAGGAGCTCTTGATGGCCTGAGTCAGCAATGGCAAGGATAGGTTTGGTTTCCTGCGTGATAAGCCCCGAGCGGGGTAGGGACCCATCCACCAAGTGTATCTGGAGGCAGTGGTCCTTAGGTTGAATCAGGAAATGGACTCTTGAGGCCAAAGAAGAGTCCAGGAAGGAGCTGCAGGCTCCAGAATCAATAATTGCCGGGAGGCGGATTGCCCCTTCCGGCAGCTGTAGAGACAGAAAAAGAATGACATAAGACTGAGGACTGTCAGAGATTTGATAGTTCAAAATGTCTTTAGAGGTGGACTTACTAGGTCTTACGGGGCAGCTACAAAGAAAGTGGCCGGTACCTCCGCAGTAGAGGCACAGGTTGGCCTGGCGCCTGCACAGTTTTTCCTCAGGAGTCAGGGGAGACCGAACCAACCCAAGCTGCATAGGTTCTGGTTTGGGAAGAGATGCTGCTGCAGGAGCAGAGGTTGGTGGGTAGTGATGAATAGTCCTGGACGGAGGCCAACTGGGACATGGAAGCTGGAAGCGCTCCGCGCGCCGTTCACGCAAACGCCTGTCGAGCTGAGTGGCAGACTGGATCAAGCTCTCCAAGGAAGTGGGGGTTTCTATCCTGGCCAGCTCATCCTTGAGAACCTCGGATAGTCCTTGGCGGTATTGGTATCTGAGGGCCGCCTCGTTCCACCTGGTGTCGGCTGACCACTTTCTGAACTCCGCCGTGTAGTCTTGCACCGGCCTTCTCCCTTGGGCCAAACTATGAAGGACGGATTCAGCTGTGGCTGAACGCTGGGGGTCATCGTATAATTGAGCCATGCTCCAGAAGAATGTTTCTACCGAGTCCAATATAGGGCTTCATTGCTCCATCAACCCATGGGCCCAGGCCTGAGGGTCGTCCGCCAAGAGGGAGATGATAAACCCTACTTTCACTGCTTCCGAAGAGAAGGTCCTTGGTTGCAGGGCAAGGTAGAGGGAGCAGGCATTTTTAAAGGCCCGGTACTTTTTGCAGACACCCGAAAACCGTTCCGGAATAGGGACCCTGGGTTCAGGGGTAGCTATTACTACTGTTGAACTTGCAGGTACTTGGGAGGCGGTGGCAACATTAGCAGAGGTAGCAGCCGAGGGTGCTGGTCCTAGTAGACCGGTGAGCTGTTGAAGACGGCCATCGATTTGAGTATACCCCTCTTGAAGTTTTTGGACTGCGTTTGTTAAGGTGGTGACCTGCTGGCAGAGGGTGTCAAACTGGGAACGCACTCTGTCAGCCTCGGACATCTGGCTGGTTTGTACTCTCAAGGCGAGTACTTACCGAGGCAGAGATGCCGAGAGTGGTTCACTCTTGCACCCAAGCGCACTCCGCCCCCTGGAGGTGAGACAGGGAGAGGATAGCACAAGGGAGCACTGGCCACCAGCAGGTAGGAGTATCTTGCTGAAGAGACTTGGTAGAGATGAGTAGGGAGCAGGCCGGGGGTCAAATACCAGGAGTAGACAGGTTCAGACAGGAACCGGCAGCAAGAGAGCAAAGTCCAGGCAGGAGCTTAGCAGCAAGCAACAAGTCCAGGCAGAGACTGGTAGGCAGGTTTAAACAAGAAGTCCCGGGTGCAGGCAGGGGGTCAGGGGCTGGAGACGAGCAGCGGATCCGAGTCACAGGCCGAGGGTCAAACACTTGGAGAAAGGTGGAAGTCCGTAAAGCAAGCCAGGGGGTCAGGTCCAGGAAAAGTAGAAGAGTGGTCAAGCCGGTCCGGGTCACAACAGGAGATCAAACTTAACTTTCAGGCACTTGGGAACACAGGAACGCTGACAAACCAGCAACCAGACAGTGTCACTGAGTTTGTTTAAATAGGCCCGCCTGTAATCCTATTGGCGCGCCATTGCGCACGCACATGCGCCGTTGCGCCGGTGCGCGCAACCCGCGAATGCCGAAGTGCCGTGCCGCCGCGCACGCGCATGCACCGAAGCGCCGTTCCGCCACGCATGCGCGCTGGGCGCAGATTGGAGACAATGGATGGAGAATTTCCCTGACAGGGGCGGGTCAAATTTAACATCCGTGCTTCTCCAGTGTGAACCACATCCAATGAGATAAGGCGCAATCCACATTGAACACGCCGGATCACGAGATGCGCACCAAGCCCCCGTAAACAGGAAGTAACTGCGTTCCAACTATGAAACGTCAATGACGTGGCACCCGCCTAGCCGCGCCTCCCATAGAATCACATGATGCGCTCCACGCAAAATCACGTGATGCGCTCCACCCGAGGAAAACAAGGAAGAGGAAAAATTCCTCCCTCCTTGTATCACTAAGATACTGCGCAAGTCACTACAGACAGTGGAGGCGTGCTCCCAATTTAAAAGGTGTAAACAATAAGTGTACAACTAATAGAATATAGTTAAAAAAGGTAAAAAAAAACGTATAAAAGATGTGGTCACCATGAGGGGAACAGCAAAAAGGTTTATACCACAATAATATGGGCCGAAAATCAGCCATGTATAAATGCATGCATCAAGGCGACCCACAATGGTTAAGAATATATATTTATAGGGGGCAGGGTGGCGCCAGCGAAGACAAACATGCCCTGCTAAAGCTCCGTGACTCTCGGGACTCCACAGCCGAATAAAGCGCCCGTTCAGCTCAGTTCCCGGTGGAACCAGGTGTGGGAACAGCTGGTGAGACAAAAGAGTCTATTTATGTTTAGAAGGGGTGCAGGCTTGAACAGGAAAACATCTAATTTCAAAGTCAGTCAGCCCAGAGCAGCATTGAAAATGGCACCTCCCCCTTCTCCTCACACAAGCACCTCACGAGCTGCTAAACAAAGACAGCAGAAACAGCAGAAGCAGCAATCCCAGGCTGCTCTTGTGGAGAATGACACAGATAATGATAATGACTATGAATATACTGACCCACTACAGGTCACCAACACAGATACCATTAACCCAAACATATTAAAGCAGTTTGAAAAGATGCTTCAGAAGGCACTTAAGAAAACTTCAGACCACATCACAAGCAATTTGTCAAAGGAAATTAGGGAATTAGGTCAGCGCACTTCTGACCTAGAAGATAGAGTAGATGACATGGAAATTGATGTACAGTCCCACCTGCATGAACTAGAGGGTTTAAAAGCAGAAAATCTCATCCTAAACTCGCGTTTAGAAGACTTTGAGAATAGGGCCCGTCGTTCAAACTTGCGCATTCGTGGAATTCCTGAGGCAATTATTGATCTCCAGTCCACAGTAACTGCCCTATTTCAGGAGCTGCAGCCATCAATCACTATTGACCGCCTGGAGATAGACAGAATTCATAGGGCTCTGATCCCTCTCAAAGCTACAGGACCACCGCGCGACATTATAGTGAAACTTCACTATTTCCGTACAAAAGAACAGCTTCTTGCCGCAGCCCGTATAAAAGACTCTCTTATATTCCAAGGCAATCCATATCAAATTTTTACTGACTTGTCTCCAACTACGGTTGCTAAAAGACGGGCACTGAAACCCCTCCTTCAGATCCTACAGCAAAACCAAATATTATATCAATGGGGTTTTCCATTTTCCATACGGTTTACACATCTAAGTTCAAAATATAGATGTAAATCAGCTGACGAATTGCAGAAGGTACTACAGGACCTTCACCTATTGGACAGATCATTCTCCTTGTCAGATACTTTACACAAGCAAACTGCATCCTACAAAGCAAATGAAACTTCTAACTCCAAAAGCAATGGAAATCATCACAGTCCTACTAAACGCTTTCGCTTCAACTCGCCTGACAGGAATCCTGCAGACACTATGGACTGAGAAAAAACTTTTTCATGTTTTATTTTGGAACTTCTCTCCACGGGAGCTCTGAGATTGCTAAATTTTCCTCTTTTTCCCCCCTTTTTTGTGAAGGCCTATCGGCCATTATCAGCACTATTACTTATAGTTCATCCCTATTTAAGCAAGTTCGCTGTTACATTATTTTTTTTCCTCTTGAATCTACCCTACACCACATATATAATTTTTTTTGATATATAGACGGGTTCCTTAAAGTTTTTTCTTCATTTTTCTTTTTTTCAATAAATGATTAAGCGGCTGTTGCGGTTCTGAGAGCTAGTTACTGCTCTCCCCACTACTCTGCCCTGGGTTTCTCCTCCTATCTGTTTTTGGAGGGGCTTCCTTGGATAGATTTTTGGCCTCTGAGTTTGTATTTTCTACTCGCCCAGTACGCCGTATTTTTAATTATTCTCTGCATACTTGATTTATCATTAAATGCTTATATGATTCTTCTTCCTATCTTTTCTTTTTCCATCTTTTCTATCTTTTCTACTAGAACTCAGCTCCTCTCCGGGGTAAGTATATTTAAGTATTTTGCATATATATTGTATGTTTATATTAATTTCCTGATATGTGAATGCCCCCCTTAAATGTCTTATCTTTGAATGTGCAAGGCCTCAACATACCTCAAAAGCGCACAAAAGCATTTCGCTCACTAGCTTCAACAAAGGCACATGTAATTTGTCTCCAAGAGACCCACTTTACTAAAAATTCTGCTCCAAAATATTTTGGCTCTTTGTACCCTCAGGTTTATACAGCCTCGGCTGACACAAAGCAGCGTGGTGTACTGATAGCGTTTCATCGCACAACTCCCTTCTCACCTCAGACAGAGATCAAAGATCCTGAAGGGCGGTATCTCATACTTACTGGGCATATAACTGACTCTCCAGTTACTGTGGTGTCATACTACGCCCCAAATAAAACCCCTTCATCCTTCCTCTCTCACTTGTTACAGGTAGTTGAAACTCATAAAACTGGCACGCTACTAATTTGTGGAGATTCGAATCAAGTCCTTTATCCATTTTTAGACAAATCCCCTATTCCTAGCACACCTATCTCCCGTAAAAACACATTTCAACAATTACTCCAGCAACATCACTTATTAGATACCTGGCGAGAAGCAAACCCAGCTTAGCGACAATTTACTTTCTACTCACATCCTCACAATTCACTCTCCCGAATAGACCACATACTTATAAATGTACCTATGGCCCCTGAACTTCTCTCTTCCTCCATTATACCCTTCACATGGACTGATCATAGTGCAGTGTTAACCTCATTCACCTCTGAAATTCCAAAAGCACAAGACCCCACTTGGCAGATAAATAACTTCATGCTATCTCACTATGCAGATTTAGAGACAGCCTTAAAAGATTATATTTCTTTTAATAAAACCTCTGATATCTTTCCTCTGACATTGTGGGAGGCTCATAAATCAGTGCTCCGTGGAGCATGTATTCAAAAAGCCTCATACCTCAAAAAGGAAAAACGGCTGCTCCAACATAAACTAGAGGCAGAATTTAATTCAACCCATGCACTCTTTCAGGCAAACCCTAATCCTACTACAAAATCACATCTGGATAGAGCACGTCTAGACCTTGATCTTTTTCTCTCAAACTCTGCTGTTAAAACGCTAAGTAAATAACCACTTGTCCCCCGCCCACTGTCAATTGACGGCGGGCGGAGGATACTCTCGTTCTGGGAGGACGTCATATGACGTCCTCCCTTTAAAACGAGCTAGGAGGCGCGCGCCCGCCGCGTTCACAAGGCCCCGGTGCGCGTGCCCGGCGGCCGCGATTGCCGCCGGGCACCCGCGATTGCCCGGGAAATGAGCAGGAAAGTGGATCTCTGTGTGTAAACACAGAGATCCACGTCCTGTGAGGGAGAGGGGACCGATGGTGTGTCCCTTGTACATAGGGACAACCATCGGTCACCTCCCCCAGTCAGTCACCTCCCCCCACAGTAAGAACACATTGAGGGAACATATTTAACCCCTTCCCGCCCCCTAGTGGTTAACCCCTTCCCTGCCAATCACATTTATACAGTAATCAATGCATTTTTATAGCAGGGATCGCTGTATAAATGTGAATGGTCCCAAAAATGTGTCAAAAGTGTCCGATGTGTCCGCCGCAATATCGCAGTCACAATAAAAAATCGCAGATCACCGCCATTACTAATAAAAAAATAAAAAAATAAAAATGCTATAAATCTATCCCCTATTTTGTACACGCTATAACTTTTGCGCAAACCAATCAATACGCGCTTATTGCGATTTTTTTTTTACCAAAAATATGTAGAAGAATACGTATCGGCCTAAACTGAGGAAAATTTTATTTAAAAAAAAAAATGGGTATTTATTATAGCAAAAAGTAAAAAATTGTGGTTTTTTTCCAAACTGGACGCTCTTCTTTTGTTTATAGCGCAAAAAATAAAAACCGCAGAGGTGATCAAATACCACAAAAAGAAAGCTCTATTTGTGGGAATAAAAGGACACAAATTTTGTTTGGGAGCCACGTCGCACGACCGCGCAATTGTCATTCAAAGTGTGACAGCGCTGAAAGCTGAAAAATGGCTTGGGCAGGAAGGGGGTTTTCGTGCACAGTAGAGAAGTGGATATAGGCATTCAGTCTATCTTAAAGCCAATAAACCTACGACACTCCTTGCCCGGGCCCTTAAAAAATCAATACACTCCTCCAAACCGATACGTCTAAAATTGTCCCACGACACCTACACCAGTAACCCAGTAAAAATTCTTCACACTTTCCAAAAACATCTTGCCACATTATACAATAAAGAAGAACTCAGGCCTCTGCAGATTCTTTTTTTTCCCACATCACGCTTTCATCTATTCCCTTGGTCAACCGGGATAGCCTTGAAAGCCCTATAACCACTGATGAAATTAACATGGCAATAAAATCTCTTAAGCTAAATAAACGTCCAGGCCCAGACGGCTTTTCAGCCATGTATTATAAGAAATTTGCACATATATTAAACCCACTATTGACCGAAGCCTTCAATTCTATACTCTCTGGGCATTCCTTCCGACCTGAAACACTGACAGCTATTATTTCCATGATCCCTAAACCAAATTCAGATGAATCAGCTCCCTCCAATTACAGACCCATCTCTCTACTTAATTTGGACATAAAGCTTTTAGCGAAAGTTTTGGCAACACGTTTAAATAATATAATAGGATCTTTAATCCACAAGGACCAAGTAGGCTTTATCCCAAAACGCCAATCTGGAGATGCGGTACGTAGAGTGGCCTTACTTACCCATATTGCCTAAAAAAGATGGATACCTCTTTGCCTGTCATCCCTAGATATCAAAAAGGCTTTTGATACTGTATCATGGCCCTACCTCCAACTTGTCCTACAACGCTGGGGATTTGGCCCCCACTTTTTTAGTTGGATCTCGTCACTGTATAACCACCCCAAAGCCTATGTGAAATATGCAGGTTATAAATCCAACCTATTTAACATCCTTCGAGGTACCTGTCAAGGTTGTCCTCTTTCCCCAATTCTATTTGCCTTTCTCATTGAACCCTTAGCTCAATCTATCCGTTCTGATCCATCTATTAAAGGCCTTGAGATAGCTGGACATCAGCATAAAATTTGCTTATTTGCTGACGACATTTTACTTTTTATGTCCTCTCCCCATATCTCTGCTCCTAACTTAATACAGAAGTTAGACCAATTTGCACGTATTTCAGGTTTGCACGTCAATGTGCAAAAATCCTCAGCACTCAATATCTCCTTATCTTCCTCAGAATTACAACAAGCATCCCTTCCCTTTTCCTGGTCCACTACGCGTCTACCCTACCTGGGAATCAACCTCAATTCTCATATTACAGGACTCTTCTCAGCCAATTACCCACCTATATTACGCCATATCACCTCTTTGATAACACATTGGTCTTCTCTTCCTATATCGTGGATAGGTAAAATGAATATTATTAAAATGTCTATACTTCCCAAAATTCTGTACTTTTTTCGAGTTTTACCCATCTCTCTACGGGCATACTTCTTAGGAATACTACAAAGTAGAATAACAAAATATGTTTGGGGTACATCTAAACCCCGTTTACCTAAGCATACTCTTTACCTCCCTAAATGTAAAGGTGGTCTGGGATTTCCTAATTTATCTACCTACTACTACGTGGCCCAACTTGCACAATTAACCAAATACCATGCAACCTCGGAAATTCCTCTTTGGGTAACTCTAGAATCAATAGATTGCGATCCTTATTCTATCTCCAATCTTTTATGGCTGAGACCTTCTGATCATAAAAGAATCACTAACCCAGTTACCAAAAAATCATTAACTATTTGGAACAGATTTAAAATAACAAATGAGTTACAATCTCCTCACACTCCACTTTTATCATTTATTAAAAATCCCTTTTTTTATCCTGCTTGGAATTTCCCCAAATCTTTTAAAGCCTGGACTAACTCTAAATTAATCCATCTTCATGACCTGTCGTCCCAGACTACCTTTATACCGTTCCCAGATTTATGTGAAAAACATGGTCTTCCAAACTCTGAGCTTTTTAGATATCTGCAGATTAAAAACTTTTTTACAGCCTGTATCCAAAGCAGAACCAAACTTAATAAATTATCACACTTCGAAACCAAATGTAAAAATGATCCCCATGCAAATGGACTGATCTCTAACCTCTATGCTCAACTCATCACTTAACCTGTTTCTGACCCTCCTTCTTATGTAGCTAAATGGGAGGCAGATCTCAATCTTACTCTTGAAATATCTGATTGGGCTGCAATCTGGAATAATACAAAATCTTCCTCACAAAACATAACAGCTTTGGAAACTAATTACAAAGTACTCACCCGCTGGTATTTGGTCCCTTCCAGAGTTGCAAAATTTGCCCCCAATTACTCCTCATTATGTTTTCGTGGCTGTGGTGATCTTGGCTCCTATCTATACACTTGGCGGGATTGTCCGGTAGTTCAAAAGTTCTGGAGTGATATATTTCTCATACTCTCAGCCTTGTTTGCAATATCCATCCCTCCAGTACCTTCAATAGCACTCTTAAATCTCAAACCGGCAACACTCACCTATAAACAATTTAAACTTTTATTGCAGATCACAACAGCCGCGAAACAGACCATAGCTAAAGCCTGGAGAACTGACAATTTGGTATTAAATGAAACCAAGCATAGAATTAACCAAGCTATGGTCCATGCCAAAATGGAAGCCATAATTCAAGATAAAATAAATTCCTTTAAAGATATTTGGCAACCATGGATAGCTCAGTTTTTGCCACCAAACTTTGATGACACCTTGTTGATGCCTTGATGTTTTACACTCTCTCGCAGTAACTATCTATAAGCAAATGGCTATTGATGCATTTATCCCCGGGGATTCTTCCTGTCACTTCCTCTTCTCCTTCTCTTCTTCCTGCTCTTCCCCTTCTCTTTTTCTCAACTTGTTTATATGGTTTTTTTTGTGTTTTTATTTAAATTTTTTATTTTTCATATATATATATAGGTTCAACATGTATACCTACATATGTTCCTCTCAATTTTTTTAGGCACAGATACTTGATTTTTAAGAGTTATATAGTAGTGATCGTTCTGTCTCATACCTTTTGAGGCTTTAATACATTTCTTTATCCTCCTTAGGTGTTTACCTTTAAGGCTTCAATAGTAATTCTCATTCTGAGTCTACACTTTATTTAGACTAAGTGAAGTAACTCACTCTGATTATTGAGTGAAGCAATTGTCTCTTGATCCATGATATATATATGATTTCATATGCAAATTTTGAACCTATTGTAGTGATTACTATGATTGTTGCTTTATTTTTTTAATTTTTTTTGTTATTATTTCTCTGTAATTTGATAAAATTCAATAAAAAAATTTGAACTGAAGAATATATATATATAAATATATAAAAGAGGGGGATGATTCACTCCTGCGGGAATGAATGATGGACGATAACTGAACTGAGAACTTGCTTGAATGGGAAATAATAAGAAATGAATAAATGTCAAAGATGTAGGTGAAAACCTCACACCCATGATTACCCACTAGATGAACCGATCTCAGGACAGACACCCCTCATATGAAAATAATGATCAAACAAATATTGATAAAAATATATATACACAAATTGCAATGTACTTAAACATGCAAATACATGTACAATTATGAAAATAAAAATAAATAAATAAAAGGAGAAAGGTTCAGATACCCACGTTCATTAAAAAGGACCCCAAATCTATGACTTGTTGATGAAGGAATTAATGTCCCATTCGACATTCAAGCCTGACGGCCTATGTGTCTGTAATTCATAAATCCAATAGGTCTCAAGTTGTGATACCCCCCTGGTTTTGGGACCGCCCCTCCAAGGGGCAATAAAGCGATCTATGATAAGAAATTGTGTACCAGCAGGATTCCTATTATGACACAACTTATAGTGTCTGGGTACAGTGTGGTGAATGTCACTGCCAAGAATCAGAGAGACATGCTCACCCACCCTTACCAAAAAGGTTCGAATGATGCGACCCACATATTGTTTGCCACATGGGCACGTAATAAGATACACAATATGTGTAGTGGCGCAAGTGCAAAATTGTTTGATAGGGTAAGTTTTACCCGTAACAGTGGATCTAAATTCCAGGGTTTTGCCTCTCCCAGAAATATTGTACTTGCATACATTACACCTTTTACACGGATGATATCCCACAAATTGATGAAAAAAGGAGGGACGCACAGGGGGGTTAATGATATTAGGAGCTATCTTACTCTGAAGAGTTGGTGCACCCCTAAAAACCACCTTGGCATGATCGGGCAAAACAGTGTTCAAGACAGTATCATTCCTTAAAATACCCCAGTGTTTAGCTATAATGGCTTTCACCTGTTTATGCCGGGTAGAAAAGGATGTGAGCATAGCCCACTTGAAACTGTCATCGTGTTCTGGTTTAGGCCTAACCCCCAATAAAGAACTCCTATCAATTAACAAAGTTCTCTTAAGATCCTTTTCAATGTTGCCAGGATCATAACCTTCATCAATGAATCTTTGCTTAAGAATCCCGGCCTGAGTCATAAATGTCTCTGTGTCTGTGCAGTTTCTGCGCAATCTCAAAAATTGACTACGTGGGACCGAGTTCAGCCAAGACCGATGGTGGCAACTATCACTGGGAATGAAGCCATTACGATCGGTCTTTTTGAAAAAGGTTTGAAATTGGAACTGATGATCAATGATACTAATCTCTAGATCCAGAAATTGTATCTTATTATAACTGGCTGTATGGGAAAGCGAGATACCTCTATCATTAAGATTGAGATGACTCATGAAGATCTCTAAAGATGCCATGCTGCCATCCCAAAGGAGGAGGATGTCATCTATATACCTAGCCCACAACACCAAAGACGTGGTGTCATAGGCATAGACGACATCCTCCTCCCACTTAGCCATAAAAAGGTTGGCAAGGTTGGGGGCTTATTTGGCCCCCATAGCCACACCTCGCAGCTGTAGATAAAAATTATCATTGAACCAAAAATAGCTCCTCTTAGTGGCAAACTCAAGCAATTCCATAATAAATTCCCGTTGGAAGTGAGCCAACGATTGC
This sequence comes from Rana muscosa, assembly GCA_029206835.1. Taxonomy (NCBI): domain Eukaryota; kingdom Metazoa; phylum Chordata; class Amphibia; order Anura; family Ranidae; genus Rana; species Rana muscosa. The sequence continues at coordinate 98,514,649 of CM055126.1, forward strand.
TCCTTATCTAAAAAGTAGTGGACAGCCTCAAGGCCTTTATCATGTGGTATACATGTGTATAACGATGCGACGTCTGCTGTGACCATAATAAGGTCCCCTCGTATCACAGTATTTTCTTGTTTCCTAATAGTGGCCTCTGTATCACCTAAATATGATGGTACACGTCTAACCAAGGGTTGTAGGTAATGGTCGATGTAACGACCGATCCTTGAAGTAACTGAATCGATCCCACTAACAATGGGTCGTCCAGGTGGGTGAACAGGGTCCTTATGAACTTTGGGCAAATAATAAATTGTGGGTATCCTGGGAACTGTGGGAACCAAAAAAGCCTTCTCCTTTTTATTTAAAATATCTCTATTAAAACCAATGTCTACCAAACTCTGAAGTTCTGTTTTGAAGCGAGAAGTAGGATTGGTGGACAGTAATTGATATGTATTAGGTTCATTAAAAATCCTAAACATTTCTAGCTCATAGTCAGACTTGTCCAAGATGACTATGCCACCACCCTTATCGGCTGGGCGGATCACCAAATCTCTGTCGAGACACAGAGACCTGAGACCCGCATTGGACAAGGGCTGTCGGTAGGTATGCTTTTTTTTACGGATTTCAGCTAGGTCTTTAAGAACTAGATCCCTGAAGATGTTAACAGTGGGTGCTGCTGGAACCGGCGGGTTGAACAGCGAAGGGTTGGATAATCCTGAATAAACGGTTCCAGAGGTAGCCGCTCTACACTCGCTTCTAATAGGGTTAGTAATAAGATAGTGCTGTATATTTACTTTACGGATAAATTTGTGTATATCAATAAAAGTGCCGAATTTGTCCAGTTTTTTGGGGGGGCAAACTTAAGGCCCTTATCCAAAACTGACAATTCATCAGGTGTAAACACTTTGGCAATCAAATTAAACACACCTTGGCCTTTTAAGTGCGCCTTCTCTTTCCTCTTCTGAACTCTCTGCCCCACTCTGGTCCCTCTCTTGGGTCTGGAGACCTTTTGCGAAATGCTGGGTCCTCGTGAAAATCCCGCCCGCCATAAACCTGCGGGTTAGACTGGTCGTGACTATAGTAAGATGGTTCATGGGGATTTCTGGTGCGTGTATGATAACTATCATTATGCACCTCACCAAGAGGGGAAAATCTATTGTGAGTAGAAATGGGAGGAGGGCCGTAATAAGGGGAATAGTCCCGGCGGGGACCCGAATGATCCCTATATCGGGCTGGAGAATTATCATAAAAGTGATCATCATAATAATGATAACGTGGGACACTAGAATGATGAAAGTTGCCTCTTGACGAGCCCCTTCCCCCTCTATTCCCTTTAGGTTTACCTCTACCCCGATGAAGTTGATTCAGGATACGTGGGCTAGAATGGTGAACTCTAGACTGAGTTGACTGGGGATCACTTCCCTGTGTGTTCCGCAGGGAAGAAGTCACCATAGGTGCAGCTGAGATCTGACTCATTGCTGGACCTTTAACTGAAACAGGGACCGAGGAGGAGGAGGGTAGCAGAGATGGAGTAGAATCCATATCTGCCCCAGAAGATACTGAAAATTGTTTCTGCCAACCAAAAACAGTACCATTCTTATAGTCCCCCATATCCCTGGAATATTTTTTATGCTTCTTGAGTTTCTGATCTCTAACCTCCTTTTCAGGATGATTTTGTAGATTGGCGGAGAGAGAGAGATACTCTAGAGAGCTTTTGTGTGAAGACAATTTGTCCCTGAGATCTTTGATTTCTCTATCTAAAACCTTCAATCTGGTTTTCTTTTTGGAGATCAAGACACCCAAAAATTGGATACCAGCATCATTAAAATAGTTAAACCATGACTCAATATCAAGATCTCCCTGTTGAGGCTGAACCTCCCATCGGAGACTTCTCGGAACCATACGGTCTGTGATATATTGTTCTAAGAACATGAGATCTTATTGTAAATGTAGCTCAGAGGACATCACATTTTTGAGTCTAACAAATAGGCCACCTATTTCAGTGTCCCTTCCCGTGGCCGTGAACACACCCTCTGTGTTCACAGTCCGAGAAGCTCGATAATCAAAAACATCCATGTGAATGGATGTATAAACAGCTGCAGTAGAAAAAAAGTCAAACTAGCACAAAAAACAAATACAAAAAATTCTGCGCTGCTGAAAAAAATATGTGAGCAGCTACAAAACCAATAGACAAATGGGTGCAAACAAAAATAACAAATAAATTGTAGCGCTAGTGAATGTGAATATATCTGACACCCAGTGAATGAATGTAATACTCAGTCCAAAAAACAATCAGCAATAGTCCATGTGAAATTCATATGAATAAAGTTACTATTGACGTGAAAATCAAAACAAATCAATGAAAACGTGTAATGCTGCCACAATCTTGAATGGATGAAGTGAAGATAACCACCACTGAACACAGAGAGGCTTACCGGAAGATGTGGACCCTACTAGACGTATGTCCAAAGGGTTAAATCAAGCTTTAATGTGTGCCACTTATGGAAGCTGGAACCTCTGTGATGATCCACCAGACACGTACCTCTCAGCATACAACAGCAGGAAGGTGAGTGGAAGGTTGAGGGATGGTATCCCAATGATGGTTAACCAGGATTTAAACCGATGGTAATGGGGGGACGTGGCTTGGACATGGCGGAGTGAGGTGGCTTTCTGTTAGAGCTCCCGACTCCTGACCTGCCATCTATGGCTGAAATTAACATTTGGCTAGCAAAACCAAGCCTGAAATGACATACAAGAGATGGAGGAGGACCAGGGGATCAAAATCTGCTAACCCAGAAGCATCGATCAGAAGATATCTTACAACCCCGGTTCCAACAGCAATCTCCCCTGCGGCGCCACGTGGCGAGAGAAGGCCAGGAGACCTACCCTCCACATCCATGGCTGCTTCACAGCAAAGTATTCCACACTCGTTAGAGGGGCTGCCCTCCCTTCTGGTGCCTTCTCATGACAGTCAGGGTGGCTCTATGGCATCTGCAGGATCCTCGCAGACGCACGCGGACATCAGGTTCCTACTACAGGTGCTTCCAACTAAGGCCTACATGGCAAGAATGGAGGAGCAGCACCGCCGTGATTTCCAGGGGCTCCGTTCTGAAGTTCACACACTTGACGAACGAGTCAGACAGGGAGAAATGGAGAGGAGCGCTTTGGAACTCCGGGTCACCCAATTAGAAAAAGGTCAGGAGGCCTTCCAGGACAGGCTGGCTGAGGTGTAGCTCCAGGCCGAGGAAAATAGGAGCCACCGCAACAACCTCCGGGTTCGGGGGTTGCCAGAGGCAACGGGTCCGGAGAACCTACTAGACACTATCCTGGCTATTTTCCGGCAGCTTCTAGGCCCGGAGGCTCCGGCCGCCTTGGAGTTTGATAGGGTCCACCGCGCACTGGGGGCGAAGCCGCAGGACCCTGACCTCCCTAGAGATGTCATTTGCCGCCTGCACCGATACGCACACAAGGAGCAATTTCTCAGGGCAGCATGGACCAAGGACCGGATCGACTTCGATGGAGCTGAGCTGTCGATCTACTCAGATGTGTCCAGAGCAACGCTACAAAGACGGGCTATGCTGAAACCCCTTTCTGGAACGGCTGCGGCGAGCTGAGGTGCCATATAGATGGGGCTTTCCACTCCAGCTATCGATCAGGAAGGGGGGAACTTCCTTCACGCTGAGGCGTCATGCAGATCTCCCAGACATGTTCCTTTTCCTGGGCATGGAACCCTTCCACCTGGCTGATTGGCTGAAGCCGCTCTCGGCTAGAGATCCTCGCCAAGCTCCTAGGGCACCTGGACCGGGTCTGCCACGCCGCTCCACCAGGCGAAGGAGAGGCGACCAGCTGCCGGCTAGAGCCCACGATAACGAAGACTGAACTGCCAGACCTGCTAATGTGAGTGTTACTGTTACGGGGTTGCACACACCGTGAACTGATGCCCCCCCTTTGTTTGTTTTTTGCACTAGTTGTTGCTATGGACTGAGCTACGATGTTTCTGGCCCCGCTCTTTGGACAGCCGCCTGATGCTGGCCCCCTCCCCCTCCCTAGTATGTGCTGCTCTTGGTCGGGTTGGCCCTGTGGGATCACCCCCGCTCCGGTGGATGTCGCCTAATGATGTTTCTCCTTCCCCTCCCCCTGGTGATTGCTGCTCGCGGCCAAGCCTCAGCGACTGTTTGCCCCCATCCCGGCAGAGACTTCTTCCCGCGGCTCTCCCTCTCACCCTCCTGGCTATATGTGACTGTTAGCCACTCTTCGGTGAGACCGCCCCGGAGCCGTCCCCCTCTCTCCCCCACCTGCTGACTTTTGTTTTGCGTCCCACTTCCGGAGCGGCAGCTTTGTGCTGGTCTCCCCCGAGCCCACCTGAGGACAAGCTGTAAAAGTGAGCCAAGGACTTCCGCTTGATTGGATGGCAGATGTCTGCAAGTATCTTTTGGGGAGTCCGGACTTTAGGGGTGGTTGGGTGTGGGGGTGGTGAGGAAAGCTGTCATATTGTGCCATATGAAATGCCTGGGCTGGGGGTGGGATGTGGGTGAGGGGGTGGGGTGCCCTGTGGTCATACGTTGTTGATGTGGGGATGCTACTTACTGATGTATATTCCTCCCCCCCTCCTCATTCCCCGCCTCCTAATTTCCCCCCTCTCCTCATTTCCCCCTCCTCATCTCCCCCCCTCCTCCTTTCCCCCCTCCTCCTCCTCATTCCCCCTCCTCCTCCTCATTCACCCCCTCCTCCTCCTCCCCCTTCCTCCTCATTTCCCCCCTCCTCCTCATTCCCTTCCCCCTCCTCCTCATTCCCTCTCCCCTCCTCATTCCCTCCCCCCCTCCCCTCCTCATTCCCTTCCCCCTCTCCTCATTCCCTCCTCCCCCCTCCTCATTTCCTCCCCCCTCCTCATTACCTCCCATTCTCTCTCCCCCCTCATCTTACTTCTCCCTCCCTCTCTCCCCCCTCCTCCCTTATCCCCCCTCCTCCCCCGCCTCTCCCCTCCCTTCTCCCCCTCCTTTCTCCCCTTCTCTTACCTCCCCGCTCTTCAACCTCCCTCTATTCCCCCTCCCCTTCTCCTCCTTCTCTCCCCCTCCCCCTTCCCTCGCCTTTCCTCTCTTCTCCTTCCCCCCTCCCTCCTCCTCTTTCTCCTGTTTTCCCCCCTTCTCTATCTTCCCCTCCCCCCCTGGATACCTTCCTTTTCCTCCTCTGTTCCCTTGATTTTTGCTCTACCCACTGTCTCCATCTCTGGAGCTGTGTGCTGCCCCCTGGACGGATCCGGGATACGCCACCTGAAGGTGCTGGCGCCTGTCCCCCATGTGTACTCAGGTAGCTCCCCTGGCCCGTGCGCCGGTGCGGGAGGGGTCTACTATGGCAGCCTGCTTCCTTATCGATCTTGGGGAGGGCCAGGGGAGTGGAGTTCGGGGTCCGCGGTTGGAACCATGCTGAGGCTGCGGTTGGGGGCTCCCCCTTGGGGGGACCCCCCTCCTAGGCCATTTGATCTTGCGGTCCCCGCTCTTCTGGTCGAGTCTCCTCCCTTCCTGAGCGGGAGGGGGGCGCCATAGCCTAGCTTTCGGTACCGGTGTGTGCATCTTCCCCTTGGCCCCCCTTTTTTTTTTTGGTTGCTCGCCATTTATATGTTTTCTTTCTGGGCCTTCTGGTTATAACTACTTGTGTTTTTTTTTATTTGCTTTGTACCAAAATGTTCAAATGTTCATTTCATATATTAGAGCCATATGATGGGTTACTGTGCTACTGTTTTGTCCTGGTTGGGGTTTGGCCTGGGGGGCGGGCTGCGCCGGGGCTTGGACATCCCATGTTGGATGCCGGGGCCGGCATTCCCGGGCTGCTGGGCCATCCTCATCAGGCCACTTTGTCTTGAGAACCATCCGGCTCTCTGTAACTTCTGAGGTGGGTCGGGTTAGGGAGCCTCCGACCCCTGTTGTGTTCAACCACTTTCCCCACATAGGGTCGCACCCGTCAAGTGACTCCTGCTCTAGGGTTACTGGGGTGCACTGAGACTAGGTCTCCCTTACGCTTGAGGCGTATTAGGTTTCGTTTTTCTCTCCCCTTCCTCTCTCTTTTGTGCTTTCCCTTCTAACCTCCCCCCTCCCCCCCCTTTTTTTTTTCTTTTAGGTGTTTGCCTCTTCCAGTCGCGGTCATGCCCACGGGTAAAACTGAGCTGGTTCGTCTCGTTTCTATGAATGTGAAGGGGCTGAACACCCCTGAGAAACGCTCCATGGTGCTAACCAATCTAAAACATATGAAGGCCCATGTGTGCTTCCTGCAGGAGACACATTTCCATGCTGATAAGCTACCAAGACTTCATGACCGCTTTTTCCCGACAGTGTACCACGGTTGCTCCTCTGATTCTAAGTCAAAAGGGATGAGTATCTTGATTCGGGATAACGCCCCATGGCAGCTGGTGGACCAGTGGGGGGATGCAGAGGGGAGAGCTTTATTTGTGAAGGGGACGCTTGGGAGGTCCCTGGTGACTCTGGTCAATTTATACCTCCCAAATGCCAACCAGATTGCCTTCCTGGAGCCAATTATGACCAAATTGGTTGACTTTGCCGGAGGGATGGTGATTATGGGTGGAGACATGAACTTTGTCATGGACCCGATCCTGGACTCATCTAGGGGTGTTTCCCAAGTCTCTTACGCCTCACTTAAGCGCCTTAAGGAGAACTTTTATGCTCTCCACTTGGTGGATGTATGGCGTATTCTTCATCCAAGCCATAAAGATTTCACGTTCTATTCGCACCCCCACGACTCTTACACCAGAATTGATATGGTCATGGTGCCTCAGGCGATTCTGTCCAGGGTCTCCTCAGCCTCGATTGGTTCTATTACCTTCTCGGACCATGCCCCAGTCTTTATAGACATTGATTTGCTTCCTCCCGCAGAGAAACAATGGTCGTGGAAGCTTAACGACTCATTGATTCAGATGCCCGAGGTGGTGGAGGAGGTCTCTAGAGAACTGAGACAATACTTCGCCATGAATGTAGACTCGGAGGTGGCCCCGACAATGGTATGGGAAGCCCATAAAAGTTACATTCGTGGCCTCTTGATCAGAATGGGATCACGCATCAAGAAGGGGAGAGCGAAACAAATTGTGGACATTTTAGATAAAATCAGGGTCTTAGAAATGGCTCATAAACAATCCCTGGCTTCCCAGATCCTTCTTGAGCTGACAGCCCTGCGAAACCAGCTTCGCTTCTTGGCCCTGTTTAGAGCCAAAGCTGTGATCTCAAAATGCTGCCGTTCTTTTTACGAGCACAGCAACAAATGTGGTAGGATGCTAGCGAGGGCTCTGAGAGCTCAGAGGGCTCGTACCTTCATTCCTGAATTGATAAGTGACTCTCACAACGGAGTTCACACCACGGAAGGTATCGCGGAATTGTTCCGGGAGTATTATACTACTTTGTATAATCTCCCTCGTCCAACATCTGAGGAGGGAATGTCGACTGAGAGGAGGAAGATCGGGGACTATTTGAGAAGGTCTGGTCTCCCCCGGATCTCGGAGGAGGACCTGACCGATCTAGAAAGGCCTCTTTCAGTGGAGGAGGTGACTTTAGCGATGTCGCGCATGCATTTAGGGAAGGCGCCGGGTCCGGACGGATATTCCCTTCTCTATTACAGGACTTTTGGAGAAGTGCTGCTTCCGCATTTTCTCTCTGCGTATAATGCTACAGGGGAGGGGACGCCCCTCCCGGGGGACGCTTTGAGAGCACACATTGCCGTGATCCCAAAGGAGGGAAAGGATCCACTACGGTGCCAAAACTATAGACCGATCTCGCTGCTCAATGTGGATCTCAAGATATTCACGAAAGCGCTTTCCATGCATATGATCGACTTAATGCCACAACTAATCCACTCCGACCAGGTCGGTTTTGTTCCTACTAGAGAGGCGCGTGACAACACGACTAAGGCAATCAACATGATCCACGCTGCAAGGACGCGTAAAACCCCTATGCTGCTCCTTTCGACGGACGCCGAAAAGGCGTTCGACAGGGTGAGCTGGCCTTTCCTGTTTGAAACTCTCCGCTGTATTGGCCTGCAGGAACGCATGATGAATTGGATGCTGGCGCTCTATTCCTGCCCATCGGCCCAGGTCAAGGTGAATGGCCACCTTTCTTCACCATTTCAGATAGCGAATGGGACGAGACAGGGGTGCCCTTTGTCGCCCCTGATATTCATCCTCACGCTAGAACCTTTCCTGCGTATCATCAGAGACAACCCGGACATTACGGGACCCCGCCTGGATGCCACCCTGTCCCCGAAGATTGCGGCTTTCGCAGACGATCTGCTATTCTTTCTGACCAACCCCCTTGTGTCCACTTCGAACTTGCTCAAGGAACTGAAGCTGTACGAGGAGGTGTCAATGTTTCGCATTAACTACCAGAAATCGGAGGCACTTGGGGTCACCTTACCTCCTCCCTTAACAGATTTGCTCCGGGTTGATTTTCCTTTCAAATGGGCCATGTCGCATATCAAATATCTGGGTATCTTGTTACCCAGCAAGGCGGAGGAGATTTTCCCCCTCAACTTTCCTCCCCTTTTGGTAGCCGTAAAAAAAGACCTGCAAGAGTGAATTGTGAAGATGATTATCTTACCACTTTCAGGCACTACCCATACAGGTGCCGGCGTCCTTCCTGAGAGCAGTAAACAGAATGCTAATTTGCTTTTTGTGGGCTCAGAAGCCCCCGCGGTTGGCACAGAAAATTCTCCGGCTGCCAAAGTTGAGGGGTGGGGTAGCCCTACCGGACGTTACTCTCTATCACACGGCATGTCATTTAACGCGTATTTTGGATTGGTGCCGTCACGGCCCTCTCAAACAGTGGGTGCAGATTGAACGATCCTTGACTGGGGCCCACTTGGACTCATTGCCCTGGTGCCAGCCTCCCTTGCCAAAGGAAATTTCTGACCACCCCACGGTAGGGGTCACAATAAGGACAGCTTGGAAGGCTTTCCGTGATCACTCAATCGCGCCGCTCCCGTCCCCACTCACCCCAATAGTAGGCAACCCGGCTTTCAGTCCAGGTCTCAACGACCCTAGCTTCCTGGCGTTGAAACTGGTTGAAAGGTCTCAAGTGCGACACTTCCTCACAAACGACCAATGGCGTACCCGACGACAAATCCTAGAGGACCCTGCCCTGACTGGGCTCTCATTTTGGCAAAAAGTCCAGCTGTCCCACTACATCCACTCTTTGCCTTCTCCGAATACCTATGGGCGGCAGCTGACATCTTTTGAGTTGCTATGCCTGGACCTGTCCCCGTTGAGACATGCAATATCCCTGATATACCAAATCCTAGTTTCTCCACCTCCGGACTTTAGGCCGCCTTATGTTACCAAGTGGGAGCGGGAGCTGGGCCTACAACTTATGGGGAAACAAGTGGACCAAATCATTCTCTTCACTCAAAAAACTTCTATCAGTGCAAGGCACCAGGAGATGGAATATAAACTTCTGTCCCGTTGGTACTACACTCCGAAAAAGATACACAAGATGTTCCCTCAGAGCACGGATATGTGCTGGAGGTGCGGGGAGGAGGTTGGTACGCTCCTCCACGTCTTTTGGTCATGCCGCATCTTACAATCATTTTGGTCTGAGGTACACCGCATCGTCCAAAAGTTTACAGACAGGGAGTTGCCGTTGTCTCCTGAGCTCTTCCTTCTGCACCACCACAAAATCCCAACTAAGGGCTATAGAAAGTCCATATTGCGGCTCCTGATCAATGCGGCAAAGGGATGCATCCCTCTGAATTGGAAGCAGACTCAGCCCCCGTCGGTGGCAGGTTGGTTGAACAAAGTGAAGGATATCCATGACATGGAGGACTTGATAGCAACGGAAAGGGGCCTAAGTGAGAAATTTTCCAAAACATGGTACTTTTGGCACAAATTTTACTTCTCTGAGGAATACGGGCTCCTAGTGGCTCGGTCCACCTGAGAGGATCGAATTTGACTGCTCCCCAGGTGGGGTGGCTGTGACTGGAGGATGGAAACACCCCTTCTCCCCCTCCCCCCTTTTTTTTTTAATTATATCTCCCTTCCCCCTCTTGTACTCTTGCACTCCTTGCTTACTTTTCTCTTACTTTCTCTGCTTTTTCTGTATTACCAACGCTAGAGTGTTGGCCTGTTCAAGGCTGTTTCTAACGGGCTTGACGTTTCTATCTTTATCTAAATCGGCTTTTGCCGCAAAAATACGGCCATGCGGGGGGCGGAGAGCTCCTGTAAGCCTGACACTTGTTGTGATTCCCCCTCTGACAACGGGCTCTATATCTTTACTGTAAGATCTACTCATGAGGTGGTGGGGAATGTTTGCTGTTTTTTGATACGCATCAGTATGCTCTCTGTATATCCGCATGTCCTTTTCTGTTAAATAAAGAATTTATAAAAAAAATAAACCGATGGTAATAGAAGAAAAAGGAGAAGGGCACATAGCGTAATACTGTTGGTAATTAAAATTTAATGTAGGTAGATACACTTACATAAATGATGAAAATAAGCGCTTTCAGATAATATCAACGGCAGCAGTGGAGTCTCCCCCGACGCGTTTCGCAACATAGTGCATCGTCTGGGGTGTACATCCACTACTGCCTCCACAAAATATATAGACAGTATGACCCTAAACTGAAAAGGGGCCTCACCTGAGGGTTCATCACATGGGTGATCACTTCCTGGGTGATTCAAGATGGCGTTCTGGCGTGCGCTCCACGCCTCTATATGATGTAAACACTAAGTGATGTGATTGGCCATAACCGATCCAAGGGTTGTAAGTATGGGGATAACTCCAAAATTCCAGCTAAGGGGACACTAAGAGGACACTGCATATGATGCAGCTCATCTATTAGCTTCATAGGAAGTTAGCCACTGGCGAGCACAGGGGCGGGTCAAATTTAACATCCGTGCTTCTCCAGTGTGAACCACATCCAATGAGATAAGGCGCAATCCACGTTGAACACGCCAGATCACGAGATGCGCACCAAACCCCCGTAAATAGGAAGTAACTGCGTTCCAACTATGAAACGTCAATGACGTGGCGCCCGCCTAGCCGCGCGTCCCATAGAATCACATGATGCGCTCCACGCAAAATCACGTGATGCGCTCCACCCGAGGAAAACAAGGAAGAGGAAAAATTCCTCCCTCCTTGTATCACTAAGATACTGCGCAAGTCACTACAGCCAGTGGAGGCGCGCTCCCAATCTAAAAGGTGTAAACAATAAGTGTACCACTAATAGAATATAGTTAAAAAAGGTTAAAAAAACGTATAAAAGATGTGGTCACCATGAGTGGAACAGCAAAAAGGTTTATACCGCAATAATATGGCCCAAAAATCAGCCATGTATAAATGCATGCATCAAGGCGACCCACAATGGTTAAGAATATATATATATAAATATATAAAAGAGGGGGATGATTCACTCCTGCGGGAATGAATGATGGACAATAACTGAACTAAGAACTTGCTCGAATGGGAAATAATAAGAAATGTATAAATGTCAAAGATGTAGGTGAAAACCTCACACACATGATTACCCACTAGATGAACCGATCTCAGGACAGACCCCCCTCATATGAAAATATTATATTATATTCGGCCCATATTATTGCGGTATAAACCTTTTTGCTGTTCCCGTCATGGTGACCACATCTTTTATACGTTTTTTTAACCTTTTTTAACTATATTCTATTAGTGGTACACTTATTGTTTTCACCTTTTAGATTGGGAGCGCGCCTCCACTGGCTGTAGTGACTTGCGCAGTATCTTAGTGATACAAGGAGGGAGGATTTTTTTTTAACCACTGGTAACAGTGCTGTGCCTTAGGGTGTCCTCTCTCGGCAGTAGTACATTGGGCGTGGTCAACCTGCTGTGCATGCTGGGAGAGGATACATAAGGGGCAGACGCCGCCTGGAGTGGGGGGTTGTTCCAGAGTTCCGGGGCTCCGGAGTTCAGGTCGCGTGACCTGGCCCTCCAGGCCAGGGGTGCGCATATGCATTGGTCCCAGGCACCTTTAGCCTGGGGCTGCAACTTCGCCATTGGGCCCAGTACCTTTAGCTTGGGCTCAGCTCTAAGAGGAGGAATCCCAGGGTGCCCCGGGAGAGGGGACCCGCTCTAAGAAGAAGAGACCGGGGGAGGACCTTTTCTGAGGGACCGGTGAGAGTTTCACGGTGAAAGAGAGGCCCGGTAAACTTCTGGAGGGATTTCACCAATCATCTGAGGCCTTGTAATGTGCAGCAACTTGCACCTGTTCTTTAATTACAAGCGCTGAGAGGTTTGAGTCTCAGAGATTCTGTGGCAGAGAATCTCCCGATCGTATCTCCAAGGGAAAATTAAGAGAAGTAAAGTTTGTGTGTCACTCCGGCTGCTAGTACCGTGAGAGGGGACTATCCGGGTGAGCAGAGTCCACTCGGGATTGAGTGGTGATGCCAAGTGCCTGAACCTGCCTCCCTGTTTCTTTTATTCTTCAACTCCAACTTTCCTATCCAGTTGTCAGCATAAAGAAAATAAACCTTCCTTCATTAAGGTTTAACCTTGTCTGGACATTGGCCTTATTGGTGCACCTACAACAGACTCTTCCCTACACTCTAGGGGTGAGATGCAACCGAGGGAAGGTTACCTCGCTGCGGGACCCAACAATTTCTGAACACCGCTCACCCTCTTATTCAAGAAGGAACCTGGGCATTGTGGTACGGTGTGTCCTGCCTTGAGGAGGTAAGGCCAGGGATCTGTGTGCTACATGGGATTTTAATAAGGGGTTTAAAAACAGCAAACATCCCTATCCCAGTGCTGATATCATGTAGTATAAGGGGAGAAATTTAACCTGAAGTTATTCAAGACCTGATGTGTAGCAAGTGGTTTGGGGGGGGAATAAATCAAGAGAGTCATATAGATGAACGCCCCCGTAGCCGAATAGCTTTCTTCCCTGCATCTATATTCAGCAAAACCTTGTGGACTGATGGGTTATAGTGGTGTGAAAGGTGGTGAGCAACGGAATGCCAGCAGGACAATCAGGAATAGAACTAATGTTCAAGAGGCTTGAGTTAAAAATTAGATATGAAACAATTTAGATCAATATCCAGGTTGAGGCCCCCAGGAGCAAGAGACCCCAACCTGTGTATCCATCGAGTCTCGTTCTGAGAAACCTGGATCTTTTTGTTGCCTCCTCTCCAGTGATCCTTAATAATATCCACGGCATAAAAGATGAGTTCTGTGGGATCCCTTTGGTGCACCTCATTGAAGTGCCTAGATAAGTTATGCTTGGGGAACCCCTTGCGTATGTTCTTGATGTGCTCTCTTATTCTGACACGTAGAGGTCTAGTGGTGTGACCTACGTACTGCAGCCGACAGGGACATTCCACCACATATGTGACGTGTGCTATTACAAGTGATTAGTTCTTTGATTTTAAATTCTTTGTTGTAAACATTCGACTTGAATGCTGTTTTCCTCCTGGGTTGTTTCTTGCTGATCTTACATGGAAGACATCTTTGGCATCTATAGAACCCTTGAAGTTCTGGGCAAATCTCTACTGGCCTAGGGGGATCTATAACGTTATGCACCAGATAGTTCCTCAGATTGGGTGTTTTACGGTAGATGAACTTGGGTTTCTGTGGTAGGATCTTTGCTAGGATTCTATCCTCCTTCAATATGGGCCAGTATTTTTGGACAATACGTTCAAGTTGTAGATATTGACTGCTATACCCAGTGATGAAGGATAAAGCCATATTTCCTCTGTCCTGTTTTTGCTTTTACTTTAACAGTGTTTTCCTATGAGTATTTCTTATTTCACCCTTCAGTTTGAGCAGCTGTTGCTCCTGATAGCCCTTTTCTGTGAATCTCTTGATTAGAATGTCTGCCTGTATGTCAAAATCCTCCACCCGATGGCAATTTCTTCTTATTCGTAATAGTTGTCCTTTCGGAATATTACGGAATATTACGGAATATTACATCACTTTGGGTGATGGCAACTTGATGTGGGTATATACCCATTCCGGTCCGTTTTCTTAAAAAAAGTCTGGGTAAGCAGCTCTCCTCCATCGTTGAAAATTTGAAGATCTAAGTAATCTATGCATTGTCTGTGCCATTTTCCTGTAAACGTGATCCCATATCTGTTGTTGTTTAATTCTGACATGAATGTTTCAAGTGATTCAACTGTTCCATTCCACAGAAGTATGAGGTCATCTATATATCTCCTATATAATCTCATCTGGGGTATATGTTTTATATAGATATATTCCTCCTCCCACATATCCAGGGCTCGAGTCCTGCGGAAATGCGTAGGAACAGTGTCCCTGCACTTTTTTCACAGCAGGAACGCCGTTCCCTTTGCAGGCAGGGCTGATCCTACGTGGGTGCAGTTCACCCAGGCGCCACAGAGGTGGAGGCGCTGAAGCGCCAGAGTGCTCCCATCCATCCTCCTCTTCCTCCTCTCCTTGTCCGTGTCGAGAGGTGGCTCTCCCCGGTGGTCGCCGCCGCTGTGTTTTCCCAGCCTAAGCCCAGCCCCCTCCCTCCTCCTGTCAGAGGAGGAGATTGAAGCAGCCGGAGATCGGAGCGGCTGTCTCTGTGTGGAGAGAGACTAGCCGCTCAGTTACATCGCTGAGGGGGGCAGTCCGTGCCTGACACGCGTTCTCCTCCTCTCTGTGTCTAAAAAAACTCCTTCCTGCTGCAATCTGTGCTCCACTCAGGCGGCGCGGCTGCACACTGACTGTCTACTCTACAGCTGCTGCCCGGGTGTTTTTATGTACCATAATGGAGGGGAGGGGAGGGCAGGTGTTTGTCCTGGGGGGGTCTGTAGTAATGGAGGGGGCGGGGGGTTGTCCTGGGGGGTGTCTGTACTAATGGGGGGGTTTGTCCTGGGGGTCTGTACTAATGGGGGGTTTTGTCCTGGGGGGGTTTGTCCTGGGGGCGTCTGTACTAATTAGTACTTAGTACTTCCCATTTGGAATGGACTCC